>JAKUCV010004166.1:0-48674 GCA_028386065.3 Turnera subulata | reverse complement strand
GATAATATACCCGTTATATGGGTCGGACGAATCCCCTCTTGATCAATCAAAACCCACTACATAATCATCATATACCCAATGATTACCCTTATGTCCACCCAGTTACGGATGACTAGGAATAATATCAAAGTACATGATTCATATGTTGGATACCTTGACGATCTCAGGTCGGAGGACAATACATCTATAAGAACCACTAATGACATACATATAACATTCCATGTAGGGTTCTTATGTGGGTCGGTCCAGTCCACAAGTTCTTCAACTTGTACCCGTATGTAGAATTCATATCACATATGCAATTCTCAACATACGCTAGTCTTAATTTATTATTACAACCCATCCATAATAATAATCGACTAGGGACAATTTAAGAATATGAAATATTCTAGGGTTATAAGTATGTGCAAGCGTTTATCTCATAAACGATACTTATTGGAATAACCATAATGTGTATACATGACTACAAATAATCATCCATGATTGGCTTTTGGGCATATTACACTAACACTTATTAGGATCCCCTCCATAGGGAAGACCAGATTTTGGTTCCAGGGGCTGCAGTAAATTCTTTTCCACACACTTCTGCAACATCTTTCCTAAAGACATAGGGAGGGGAGTAAACTCCCTTCTATTCGACTCAACTTGTAGTGGGGCCTGAACAGCGACATGATTCACTTCAGCGTGCTTCTTTCCTGGGGGCACATTGAAACTTCTTCTGGAGGTGTCCGTAGGCATCCTGATCTTTCCCAAGCTAATAGCATTTTCTAGTTGTATTCCCGCCCCAATAAGTGCTTCTCGAGATCCCTTTTGGTCACATCTACCTCGGTGTTATAGTTATACTGCTTCAGGAATTCTTTACAGAGGTCCTCCCATTTGCTTATCTTGCTCTCATCCAAGGTCATGAACCACCTCAAAGCTCCTCCAGATAAAGTTCTTTGGAATAATTGGATCATTAATTCAGGCCCAATCCCCATAGGTTGCAGCATCCTCACATAGATCTTCAGGTGAGTCGTGGGACATATCGTTCCATTGAACTTCTCGATATCTGGCATCTTAAATTTTTCAGGCAAACGGGCTTCGGGGAACAAAGACAGGCGATATAAATTCCAATCGTCCTCTTTCTTCTTCATGGTTTTAAAGAGGTCCTCCAGTCTTCTAAGTCTCTCCCCATCACCCTTAGAATCTTGCGCCACCTAATCACTATCCTGAATTATCACCACATTATGCTCACCATCCGGTTTTGAATTTTGTCCCCCATTACTCCCCGGGGACACCATCTTCCCTTTCTTCAGGGCTTGAGTGCTTCCATGATATTCGGATCCTTGAGTAAGTCCAGAATTTCCTCAGGCACTTTGGCACTATTTTCCTCACTTATGTTGCCCTAATATTTAAAGAACCGGTGTCAGGGTCTTCGACTCCCCAGGGACTATCTCACACACGTCTTTCCGGATTTATATATGGAGGAATGAACGAGGGGGCACCTCATGTATTTCTAGTTCAACTCACAACAACAAGCACTCAAATGCACACAACACCTATTGATTCATTATGCATGGGATGCTCAGGGTATGCAGCTGGTTGGGGGCTAAAAAGACTGCTGCTAAGGAATAGTTTGGCCTACTCACATGTGATAAAAGATATCGCATGAGGTCCAAGGCCCATTACTCCCTATCATTGCATGAGCAGCGAGAAATCGGTTCACACAAGCCACTATCGCTTAAAGAAAGCATTGTAGCGGACTTGGATCCCCTGGCCCTCTTACGGTAGAGGCTTCACAATATTTACCATGAATACAAGGCACTTATGATGACACATAAAAAGGCATACAGAAATTCAATAATTGCACAAAGTTTCTTGAACCCTCAAAGTCCCTAGTGGAGTCGCCAACTGTGAATACCCAACCCAAAATCACTTGGGCCTATTCACCTTTCCTTTACACCTTCATCATAACCGTCATCCAACATCTTTGGAGTCGCCACGCAAATTTTATTAAGGGACAAAAACTTGGGAAAACCCTTCATGTGACTCCATTTAGGCAACCGGATAACGAACAAAAGATGCTGGACCCGGGGATTCGTCATGGATGGAAGGTGTTAGGCACCCACCCATGTTGGGGCGAAATTTTGTGCAATTAGAGGATTTTGTATGCCTTGTGCAAGTGTGCAAGTGTGAGCACTAAAACACATAATAACTGAATGTTAAAAAAAAAGGGGGAGAAGAGGAAGATTGGGCTTGAGTTTCCACCAATAGAAACCACCTACGTACCCCGGCGACCGGTTCAAAGCCCACGTAGTTCTTGACATGACATCACAACAATCACATCGTCATCAACATCAACTTCTCAACAATAATTGGTCAGACAAAAAGGGATTAGGATTACCTCTTGTAGCCCTCCTCTAGCACCTTAGTTTGGGTTGTGCCTCCCACACAATTTCCTCCCACTCCTCAACTCAATCTTGGAGTTCTTCTTGATTTTGCCCTTTTGCTGCCTACAATGGATGATGCTACCCACGAAATTCGACCATAGTTTTGCTATAGAACTATTTCTTAAGCTTGGAGAGATAGAGTTTCTCCGAGCTTCAAAGCTTTGTGAAGAGTGTTTGTATAATAGCATGGCCCCTTTGAAATGTGAGAGGAGGGTCCTATTTATAGTGTTCTGGGTAGCCTAGGGGCGTGGACCAACTTATTGACAAAGTTAATGGCCAAAAATCTGGGCCAAAACCTAGTAGAATCAGATTACGGGCTAAAATCGGGGAGAAAACGCGTTTCTGGGGTGCATGACCGCCATAGCCGGCGGTCATCCTATGGATGACGGCCAGGCCGGACGGTCATGGGTGGAAGACCGACCAGGTCCGACGGTCATTCTGAGATGACCGCCCGCGCCTACGCGTCTCACCCGTTGTTTCCATTTTCGGTCCCGATTCTCCCCTAATTCCTCCCTAATTGATCCTACCGCGTAATTAACCCCTAGACTACCCAGAATCCTCTGCTTTCTTTATTACTACTCCTCTCAATCATCTCCTAATTGACTAATTACACATTAATTCCTCATTTTAAGCCAAAATCATACCAAAAACATTCTTGCTATTAAGGAATGATTTAACTCTGATTTTCCACGAAAATCAGAGCTAAATTTGTCTGCAAGCAAGGTGTTAATGAGCTGTGCAACTCTGAAGAAAAGTCCATACCTTATTAAATTGGACTCTTACATTTATCTTCAACCCAAGAATAAATATAATTGGGTTTAATAAATAAACAAGTCCAAATTTAATGAGATAAAATACATTTTAGCAATTTAGTCCTTAACATATCCTATGATTAAATCTTCTCATTAATCCTAGGCATATAAAAGTCTTAATTACTATAACGTCTAAATTCTACTAAAATTAAACCCCACCCATGCTTCAACCCAAGACTAACTCGTCAATCTTATGATTCAAACATTTCTAGAGTCTAATCTCAATATAATCTTCATGGGTCAAATTTGGGTGTTCACAGACGGCGACCCGGGAAAAGTTGCACATCTCCCGGTAGGCGTTCGCGAAATCCGCCGAGGCCCAATCAATCCGCGGTCTGTCCAGGTGGACAAGTGACGCCAATAAATCGCATCGAACTCGATCTCTACCGGAAGCAAAGAGGGATCTACTCAAGCTCACCAATATCAAGCCTCGAGCTCTCTGCTCAGCCGTCCCAGGACACTGAGAATCCAATAAGGCATTCTGTAGCCACGTAGGAGATACCTCACATGTGCGGACCCAGTCAGCGACAAGTCCCACCACCTCCTGAAAACGATCGAGGCCTAGCTGCTGGTCAAAGACGACTGGATCGCCTTAGAATAATAGCCCAGTAATGTGGGTAAAATCCGAAGGAGTCATAGTCATCTGACCACAAGCGAAATGGAAGGTATTGGTGGTATCCCACCACCTCTTGCCCAGGGCTGATACAGCCTGCAGCTCAACTTTGTCCCCTTGGAAAGTGCAAAAGAAGTCCCACAACCCGACCCTCTCAATAATTTCTCGAACAGGCTTGTCCTTCCTCACATGTTCAAGGATGAGATGGTGTGCATTAGCCCGGCATGATTTCGCTGCCTATCCTTCGGTTCTTGTGTAGATACACCAAAAGAGGTCAATACTCACGTCAACCCAGGTTCGACAAGATCAAACCAAGACCGCATACGTCAGGACATGTATCATGGGGATGAGATTACACACTTGCATCATGCATTTCAACATCATAGCACAGTTTCATTTACGGGTCAAAACGCAAAAAAATCACCAAAGTCCGCCCCAACGAAGTTTAAAATTGGCCAAAATTGGGACAAGCCCATTAATACTCAGTCACCCAACATCAATCCTATGCGATCGCAATGTCAAAACAACACCAGAAACACCCAAAATTCCCAAATTTCACCAAGAACCCTATACCCCCAATTCGGGCAAAACCTCAATTTGTGATTTCTTGTATTTAATCCACGAAATAGGCATATAGGAAAACATTATAAACATCCTAGGAGCATTTTTAAGCATCCAAACACAACATGCATCACACAAATTCAGATTCAAGAGGCATAGGGGCATAAACTCAAAGTTCAATCAAAAACGGAATTCATTGGGTTTTTGGTGAAGAAATCACTTACTTGAACCTTATGGAGTTGGGAGGAGATGTGCATACTAGGAGATGTCAACAATAGGCTTGGATTCTCCTCTGGGTCGGATTTAGGGCGGTATTTCCTCATAGTTTCTTCCCGCGATTTGGAAGGATTAGAGGATGATGATGCCATAGATGAGGGGTAGATGAACTTGGGGAGGATTCCAGAGTGTTTTGAGGGTAGGAGGAGAAGAGAAAATCGGGAGGATTTTGGTGTTTGGGGGTGTTATGAGTGAAGAATGAGGAGAGAGAGAAGGAAAGGGGTTTTTAAACCCAAAATAGGGCCGGCGGACATCACGAGAAGACCGCCAAGCCCTGGCGGTCATCCTCACATGACCGCCGGGCTCTGGCAGGCCTCCTCGTATGACCGCCGCCTATGTTTTGGGGTTCCACCTTGATTTTTACGGGCCCCGTGCCCCGAAATGGCTTTTCCTCTGAGATAAAACCCTGTATGCATATTTTTGAGTCCCGAATATTGAGATACAAAATTTGAATTAATCATTTTCTGGTATTTATTGTCTCGATTCTCTGAAAATCCAGAATTAGAGCACGATTCCCATTTGCTTTAAAAAGCTTGTACTAAGGGTTTACCAGAACCTCATCTCTAAACCCGTGGCGAGATGCCCCACTTCTGATTTGTATGTCTCAAGGGGCACAACATTAGATCCAGTAAACAGGGGCATGGGATCCAGACAACCCGATCATGAGGAAACTTTCTTCTTAGAACTGTGAGATTACGAGGGAATTGGAAATACCAGGATAGCCCACACACAAATCCAACCCAAACCAGAGAAGGTGGAGAACCCAGAAGTAAGGTGACTAGACTTGAGAGAAAGCCAGATGTGAGAGAACCTAAAGCCGGGACCCAGCTCTCGCAAACCGTGAGATGGAGAAGTGAAGCAAACCATGCGAGAGCAAACCCCGGGAGGAGTGAGGTAAACCAAACCATGAGGAAATCCGGACATGAGAGAAACTAGTGAGCCAAGTGCCCGGCCCTTGCAAACTCTGAGATGAGTCGACCTTGAGACATACGAGTCGAAAGCCGGGGACCCAGTTCTTGCAAACCATGGGGTAAGGGAAATAAACCAAAGTCGTGTACCCGTTACACAAACCCTGGGATGAGATGATTCCCAAACCACGGAGTGGAACCTCCCCAGTGAGAGATGTAGGGGCATGTGATGCCCGAAGCGAACGACACATGTGTTGTATGGCACAGACAACACAGTCGCGAAGCGACATTTTAGACGATGGTAGGGGCATGAGATGCCTAGAGACTAGATAACCAGGCCGTAAAACGGCATTTTTGATGGAAGTCAATGGCGAAGCCATTTGGGATGAGATGATTCCCGAAAATTATAACTTGGGATGGGACGACTCCTTGTCAACAACCCGATAGATGAGATGATTCTATCACCTCAGGATGAGATGATTCTAGAGATCTGGGATGAGATGATTCTCAAACCCAAACCTAGTTGACAAGGATGGGATGATTCCTTGTCAACAACCCGATAGATGAGATGATTTTATCACCTCGGTATAAGAAGATTCCCGAGACCTGGGATGAGATGATTCCCAAACCTAGTTGACAAGGATGGGACGATTCCTTGTCAACAACCCGATAGATGAGATGATTCTATCACCTTGGGATGAGATGATTCCCGAGACCAGGGATGAGATGATTCCCAAATCAAAACCTAGTTGACAAGGATGGGACAATTCCTTGTCAACAACCCGATAGATGAGATGATTCTATCGCCTCGGGATGAGATGATTCCCGAAAACCTGGGATGATTCCCAGAATACGAGGGCCAGTCCTTCAAAACTTCAGGATGAGATGATTCCTGAAGAGGAGTATGGGGATGCTCCGAAGCATGGCACACGCCACACATTTATCATTCAAATTTGGTGGTTCCTATCTTACGTTGTTTCGTCCTCGGTTCCCAATGACTCATCAACGAGGGGTATCTGTGAACACCCAAATTTGACCCACGAATATTTTACTAAAACTAGATTCCAAACGTGCTTAACTTGAGGTTAATGAGATGATTTGATTTTGAGTCAAGGCATGATAAGAATTTAATTTAGTAGAATTAATGTATTGTGGTAATCTAAACCTTTGTGCATCTAAACCATAGGATTAATGAGATGATTTAATCTTAGGGTAAAACATATAATAAGGTTTATTTACATTAAGATACATTTCAATTTATTGCTTGGGCTCTTTTAGTTTTTTTTAACCCAATTATATTGAGATGATTTATTTTTGGGTTAGGAATGGGTTTAAGGGTCCAAGTAAATGGATTTTCCAGAGTTTACCCAGCCCATTGACACATTTTTTGCAAGTTAATTTTAGCTCTGATTTTAAGTAGAAATGTTGTTTTTGGCATGATTTAGTATGAAATATGCATTAAGGTGTAATCAATCTATTATGGAATGATTTATGGGGAGTGATAATCAAGTAATTGAGTGATTCTGGGTTGATTAGGGATTGATTATGCGGTAGGATCAAATCAAGGCTGGATTAGGGGGATTGGAGGTCGAAAAAGGAAAGAACGGGTGACACGCGGGGTGACCAGCGGTCATCTTGCGACGACCCCAGGTGCTGGCGGTCATCCCCACATAACTGCCGGCACTGGGGGTCATCCAAAGGATGACCGCCGCTAGGTACCCAGAATCTCCGATTTTTGCCGATTTTGTTTCAAATTCGATCCTATGCGGTTTTAGACAAGATTTTCAGGCATAATCTTCACCATAAGCAGGTCCACACCCCTAGGCTTCCCAGAGCACTATAAATAGGACCCCTCATACACATTTCAGGGGATCAGAAACTTTTCTCACATACACACCTATAAGCCTTAAGTGCTTGGAGAAACTCTACTTCTCCAAGCCTAGAAATACATTCTTTAGGTAGAAACTCTGAAGGAATTTCGTGGGAGGTATTAGCAAGTAGTAGTCTTGCTAGGAGGAGTCAAGAAGAGGATTAACCATAGAGCTTAGAAACGGCAAGAAGGTGGGTATAGAACTCAACCCATTGCAAGGAGCTAGAGGAGGGCTACAAGAGGTAACACTAAACCTTCTTTTGATTGATCTTTGTTGATTATATGCTGATGCTTTTGAAGATGTAGGTGGCCGACTTATGCCATGTTTAGAACTACGTGGCTTTGACCCCAATCACGCGGGTACGTAGGTAGTCTCTGTTTTACAACGGGATTCAAACCAAATCTTCTTCTTCCCCCCTTCTCTTTATTTTCTACACATGCACACTCACACCAGGCACACTTGCATTTTACAATTGCACATAGTCTCGACCCAACACGGATGGGTGCCTAACACCTTCCCATCTGTGACAAACCCCCGATCCCATGATTTTGGTTCTCCAAGACCATGTAGCCTAAATGAGTCATACTAAGATTTTTCCCAAGTTTTGTCCTTAATAAAACTTGGGTGGCGACTCCAATGTCATTGGGATTGACCCGAGGAAGAAGGTGAAAGGATTAGGCGGATAGACCTAAGTGATTTTGGGTCGGGTATTCACAGTTGGCGACTACGCTGGGGAAGTAGTGGGTTCAAGAGACTTTGTGCAATTGTTGAATCTCGTGTGCCTTTCACGTGTCATCACAAGTGCCTTGCATTCATGACAATTGATGTAAAGCCTTTGCCTTAAGAGGGCGAGGGAATCCAAATCCGCTACATGCTTTCCATAAGCGATAGTGGTTTGAGTGAACCCGTTTCTCGATGCTTAGCAATGATGGGGATTAATTGGCCTTGGACCTCACGCAATATCCTTTATCACATGTGAGCATGTCAGCCTATTCCCTAGCGGCAACCTTTTGGCCCCCAACTAGCTGCATACCTTGAGCATTTCATGCATTGTGAATCAATAAATGGTACGTGCATTTGTGTGGAATTTGTGATATTGTACGTATGTGTTGTATCTTGTTATTTCAGGATTTGAATTCATGCATATATGGGGATTTAAGAAAGGAGGAAAGGAGGGTAACCATCCATGGCTATTAGGAGGGAAGAGATTCCATGTTTTCAAGCGGTGGTTCACCAAAACTCATAGGAAGTTCATCGTGATGATTTGAATGGATGCCCAATTACCCTAAGAGTTTGAGAAGTTAGGAGTGCATATCACATGTCATTTTGCATTGGGTTTTAGAAAAGATAGTATGCCGAATCAAGAGTCAGCCCATATCCTATCCAACCATTTGTTGCTAGCCTTCCTTTTAAGCCCGTCTGAGCAAAGCACTAAAACCTACTTCTCCACCTTTGACAGTCAAGAGGAACCATGAGCAATGAGCATGCTAACCAGTCAGAGGGTGCTACCGGCACAAGAATGAACCTGAAGGCCTAAAACAACTAGCTTATGTGTGTATAAAGAGAAAAGGGAGAGAAATTGGTCCGTTTTGAGGGTGAATGGGGGTCCTATTTAAAGTGCTCTGGAGGTCTGGACGTGGTCTTGATCTGAGGGTCAAGATTGAACCCCTAGATCCAATGGTAAATACCCTGGGTCAGGCAAAAAGGAAAAGATCGGAAAACTGCCAAAACTGGGAGCGAAGCACGTCAAACAATGGCGGTCATCTTGCGATGTCCGCCACGTGCTGGCGGTCATCTCTCAAAGCCCGCCAGGTGCTGGCGGTCATGTCGCCATGTCCTCTGGCACCTATTTCCTTTCCCGTTCTTTCCTTTTCGGTTTTGATTCTCATTACTCTGGCCCAGCTTGATTCCCACGCCCTTCCTAACTAGTATTTCGCATGTTTTCAGCTCCAGAGAACCTCCTAACTTGTAGCCTACCCACTCCCCTTTTCCTAATTAAGTTTTCCTCCTCCTCACTCCACTCTACATACCATAAATATAAAAAACAAATGAGAATCTACTTTAATCCGAATTTCTGGAAGAAATTCAAGATAAAAGGCCATTAAGCTCAGTGTTTTTGATGGGCCAATATTGCTGGAGGATACATATTTAATTGGTTCAAGCTTTTAATCATTTAAATACCCAAAATCATCTCAATTGGGTCCAAAAATAATTAAAAGGCCTAAAACAACTAAATACCCAAATTTTATTAATTTCAAACCTTTAAATACACCAAACTCATAATTAAACCATCTCAATAATTCCAAGTTAAATGTACCAAAAACTCCAAATTAATAAAATACTAATACTCTATTGAATTACAAACACCTTTCACCTAAGGATCGAATCATCTCATCAATTTATAGGCAATGACATATTCATAATTCAATAAAATATTAGTGGATCAAATTTGGGGTGTTCACAATCCTGAACAAAAAATTACTTCTGATTTAATTTTACAAAGAGTAAACTGTGGAGGTAATGGAATACTTTTCACTGATGGGCCTAGAGGAACTGGAAAAATATATTTATATCGAGGATTACTTGCCAATGTCAAGTCTAGAGGGATGACAACATTTGCAACAACAACATGTGGTGTGGCTGTAGCAAGCATGCCTGGTGGCCGAACTACTCATTCACGTTTGAAAATACCAATTGTGGCCAACGAAACAACTTTATATATGATGTTGCAAAAAGATATAACTGTACAACTGATGAAGAGGGTAAGATTTATTGTGTGGGATGAAGCACCAATGGCAAAATAATTTGCAATAGAGACAGTAAATCAGACACTTCGGGATATAATGAACTGCCAAGAACCTCTTGGCAATAAGATTGTTGTGTTAGGTGGTGATTTTAGACAAGTGTTACTAGTAGTTCCAAGAAGTACAAGGCAAGAAACAGTAGAAGCAAGTTTTGTTTGATCTTACTTCTGGAATAAAATGGAGAAATTGAGATGACCAATACAAACCAAGGTATGATTTAATTAAAAACAAAAAAGGTATATATTATAAATTTAAATGCATTATATATATAGGTATGTGTTAAGTCTTGAAGTATTCGATGGAAAAGGTAGTAACAAGACAAAAACACTAATTGGATATAACGTCACAAATTACATAATGGCATCCAATACAAAGGTAAACAAATATTACAATTTGATAATTGAATAAAATAATTTTAACAATTACTGATAAATTTAATTATTCAAATATGTTGTAGAAAAATGAAGATACTGAAAAGCTCATCAATCGTAAAGATAAAGATTATATCTTCTTAATAATGATGAATAAAGCAAATAAAAGGAATATAAAGGACAAACCATTTGTTGCTGAAGAAGTTAGATTTGCAACTATAGAGGTCAAAAAAACAAAACTAGAAAAAGCATGATATGTATTGAAGATGAAGACAACTACATGCAACCGACTCTCAAGAAAATTAAGAAGAAAAAGGAATAAATTATTATCTCTAGTTTATAGATTAATATTATTATAACTAATATTTAAACGATATGTTATGAATTTTTCTATAAACATTATTATTGTTTTGCTATTATATTGCTAAATTTTACTATAAACAATTACTATTTATATTATATTTTAATCAAATTTTTTAAAAATAAAAATTTTCATGTTCATAATTTAAGAAAGATAATACCATATTACGTGCAATTCACGTGCACAAAAACTAGTTTAACTAAACTGGTAAAAAATTCTGGCCTATAGCTTTTTTTTGTGCGAATAGAGACTTTATACTTTTTTTGACAGGTCTAATTGATATATGGTATATTGTGGGTTATGGGGATGAGATGGAAGAATCATTAATGGAAATAAAAAATGAAGTACTCATCGAATCTGCATTTTAAGTTAATCTCACATTAGTAGTTTTAGATTTTTTTCTTTTCTCCCTCTTTCTCTTAGAGAAAATCCTACATATACAGATTGGTGTTGCCGCCGACAGCTTTCTTTCCGACGGTTTGGTATAACCCCCACCAAACATCCTTTCAACTAGTTTTTTCTTTTCAGTTTTTAGTTTTGTTAGTTTAGTCCCACTTTTTATGAGTTTGTTTTCTCTTTTAGAAGCTCTTCTCACCTTTTCTGGGTGATTCAATGATTCAAATAAGACTCAAAAGTTATATTTTTGGGTGATTCAAATAAGACTCAAAAGTCATAGAGGAAGAGATTCGACTTCAAGAACTATTCTTTATCTATTGCAGAAACTTACCAACAAAGACATATTTCCTCCACAGTGATGATTCACCTTTTAGCTGTTGACTTGATGGTTGTTGCACGGACCAGATACGATGCCCGTGGGAATAGTGTGCCTTTGTAAAACCTCTCTTGAAGGATATAAATCTTAATGTGTATTCCTTTTTTATGCTAACAAGGGATTGTTATTATTCAAAATTGTGTAACTATACAATGGTTATAAAGGTATCTCGTACCATCCTCAAAACTCAAAAGAACATACCTATATGATAAAGATACGTCACAACCCATACCCAGGATGCACATCTACTGCACGTATGACTATAGACTAAGGTGCCATTGAATTGAACTTTCTAAGCACACCTTTCCAGTTACAAACGGTGGCAGCGTTAGACAGGACACATGAGACACATGATGCACTGAATGGGAAGTCAGGGTGGTGAGCTTTGATCCAGGTAGTTGCGTGGATAAGGATGAGGTCAACCAACCTTTCACACTATGCAGAAACATTCTAAAAAATCCTACGGTTCCTCTCAAGCCAAATATTCCACAATGTAGAGTATCCTATGATTATCCACGATGATGATCTGTTGGATGAATAGAGGGATAGATAACACCATTGGATAAGGAAGTTCTCAAGGTTATCAAGTGGAACCCAAAAAACACCCCGCCATTTACATAGCATACACCATATTGCCCAAGTTACAGGGCACGTCAATAAGAGGCGATCTCTTGACTCTAATGCCCCGGTATCTAAGAGCATCTCGGGTTGGTATATCATTATTTTTGCTAACCATACCCTGAATTATTTGTTACAAGTCTTGGAGGCCATGGGGTTTGGTCAGAGGTGGCGGGATTGTATCTTTGAATGTTTGTCAACCTCAAGGGCCTGAATTTTGGTGAATGGTTCACCCTCGAAAGAGTTTCCCATGGGAAGGGGTTTAAAACAAGGTGATTCTCTTTCCCCATTCCTTTCTGTGTCACCTGAAGGATTGTCTTCCATACTATCAAAGGCGACGGATCTTGGAGCTATTCAAGGTGTGCAAATGCAGCGAAGACCGGTGTCTATTTTGCAGTATGCCGATGACACTATTCTTTTTGCTTCGGCTAACCTCACGATATTGCTAAATCTCAAGTGATGTCTCAGAAATTTCGAAGCTCTATCTGGGTTATGCATTAATTTTTTTAAGAGCAGTGTGGTGGGGATAGGGTTGAAGCAAAATATCGTGGCTGATCTTGCAGGTAGGTTACATAGCCGGTTGGAGAACTTTCCTACCACATACCTTGGCTTTCCTTTGGATGCCAACATGAAACGTATCGCTGCATGGAATCCGGTATAGAAAAATTCAGGGGTAGGCTCTAAAGTTGGAAGGGCAGGTTTTTGTCATTGAGGGGTAGAGTCACCCTCATTAAATCCGTCTTAAGTGGATTGCCGGTATATTTCATGTCATTGTTTAAACTCCGTGAGGCTGTGACAAGGAAGCTAACCTCTTTCATAAGGAACTTCTTGTGGAATGGTTTAGATTCATCCAAGATGACTTGTCTAGTTGCATGGAGGCATATTGTTATTCCAAAAGATGGCTATGGCAATTTATTTGCCCTGTGGAGAAGGCATGGAAGGAGTTGATTAAAGAAAAGTACTCTGTGAAGTCCTCGGTATTATGCCCTGAATTTTGTCTCCAAAAGTGCTCACCGTGGTGGCAGGATATTGTCCTTTCTGGCTCATCTAATAGTCAAACTGGAGTTTCTTTATTTCAAGGTTTATAGATTAAGTTGGGGCCTGGGTGTAGCTCTTTGTTTTTGTTGGATGATTGGACAGGTAGGGGAGTCTTCAAAGAAAAGTTCAACAGACTATTTTCGATTTCATTATGCAGGGAGGATTTTGTATTGGATTGCATGAGATATAGTCGGACAATTGAAAGATGGCGTTCTTTTTGGAGGAGGCCACTTCGGGACTGGGAGACTTTACAAATAAATGAGATGGTGGCCATTATTGCAACTGTTACGTTAAGCACAGGTGACGACCAGCGCATTTGGAGGGACGGCCAAAATTGCTCCTATTCAGTTAAATCTGGTAGATCATTCATTTATGTTAAACTTGGGGTCTCTGCAGGTAAACCTTTCATATGGTTCTCACTAATTTCACACAAGGTTGAATGCTGGATGTGGCTTGCCTTGAACCATGGCATCCTCACCAAAGATGCATTGCGTGAGAGAGGTATTTTATCTTTGGCAGACTCCATATGCTCCATGTGTTTGTGCTCACTTGAATCCCCAGAGACCATCTTTTGTTCCATTGTCGTGTCCCCTGGTTGCTGTGGTCTAAAATTTGCAGGTGGTAGGGATTCTTCTGGTGCTGCCCAGACTCCTTGGGGGAATTCTTGATCCAATGGTCTTATTTATCTCCTGTAAGTTGTAGTCAGTCATGGTGGTTCATCATTGGTTGTGCCACCTTGTGGACAATCTGGCTGGAGAGGAATAGCAGGATTTTTTGTGCGATTGCTACTCATGTAGAAAGACTAATGGATCTTGTGTTAGTTCGTGCTTCATTGTGGTTTAAAGCGTTACAGGCAGATATTCCATTTAGCACATCCATATCTTATCCAATTCAGAGACGTTGAAGAATCATAAGGGGCCATGGAGAAATTTTAAATTACTGAATTGTAACTGAAGTGTAACTGATCTGCGTTAACTGACTTCATGCTATAACGCTTCGTGAGTTTTTTCTTCGCAAGCATACACGCTTTGAGCATGATGTATATATTTTGTGGATTTTTCTATGGTGCTCAATGAGTATGGTACTCACACGATTATGTCCAATGAATGATTAAATGATAACCGTTGGATATAATAATTTTATAAAAACATTATTTGTTTTATTTTTTTTTATTTATACTAAAAAGTATTTTAGGTAGGAACCTATTCAAGATGGTAAGATTCCTAATATTATGATACTTGTTATATTAGGAGCCATTATCCTTCTTAATAAGAGGTCGACCTAGTAACTTTTATAGGTCGACCTAACAATTTTATAAGTGTATGCCTATTTTAGAGATTTAATAAGAGGTTTACCCATTAACTTATAGGTTAACCTATCAATGTTTATGTTAAGGTTGACCTGTTAATCTAAGGAGTCGACTTATTATATATATATATTTTTTTTATGGTCAAATTTGTAGGGATCTATATATATAATATTATCAATGGGATTATTATAAGGTAGACTTTTTTTTTGACGAAAATTATATAAGGTAGACTTGTCTAATTGTGAAAGGTCGACCTAATTAACTGAAGGATTCGACCTGATTAATTGAAGATCGACTCATTGTAATTAGTGGCGAAGCTAGATAGAATTTTTAGAGGGGGCCAAATATTTTAAAGTAAATACTCATACAATTGATATAAAAATAATAATCAATTTTCATAACTTATTTTTAACAATTGTGCTTGCTTTTTATTCAAAAATTTTTAAACTTAAATTAAAATATTTTCTAAACGTAGAAATTTTAAACTTAAATAAAATTTATTAAAATTAAAATAAATATTCAATATTTGTAGAATAATTTTCTAACATAATTTAAGGTAGATATTAAATTGCTATTGTATTTGAAATTAAATCACTAATCGATATTAAATTGCTATTGTATGTCAAATATTCTAAACCTTATATGCATATAATCAACATAAATGATACTTATATTTTAATAATTTATTGAAATAAATGTACTTGTTATTTATTTGTAAAAAAAATAATTTAAATTAAAATATTTTCTAGACTTACACATTTTTCTAAAAAAGATGAAATTTAATGAAATTAAAATAATTATTCAATTATATTAGTAAAATAATTTTCTAGCATAATATAAGATATGTTATGAAATTTTTGAAATTATTTCATTAATATTTCTGAAATTTCTAGAATGTGTTAAATATTCTAAACTTGATATCCATCTAATGGAATAATTTTTTTTTTTTCTGCTGGAGCTTTGTCCCGACTATTCTTGAACCTGAGTCTTGCACCTAGGTGTGGTGAGTCTCCCAATATAAATTTTTTGCATAAACATTTTCAATGGACATTCTTATTTTTTTAAAAATAAAATAAATTATTTTATAAATATAGAAATTTTATTATTTAATGAAAATTATTAAAATTAAAAATGTTAAATACTAATGAGATAACTTACTAACAAAGATAAGGTATATTATGAAAATTTTGAAATTTTAATTTTTTTATTGTCATATAAAGTGTTTTATATTTTCAGAAGAATTTTTTTTAAAAGGTTCATAAATTACAACTATAAGTTCGTGATGACTTCCCAATAAAATTGAATGTGAGCCCCTTTTGTCTTTTTCTTAATGTTAAAATGAATCATCTACATTTTAAAATTATGAGTCATATAATGTGTTTTATGTTTTCAGAAGATTTTTTTTTTAAAAAAAAGAGGCTCATTAATTGCAACTATAAGTTCGTGATGGCTTCCCAATAAAACTGAATATGAGTCCCTTTTGTCTTTTTATTAATGTTAAAATCAATCATATATATTTTAAAATTATGTTGTTCACTAAATTTTGAAGAAGAAAGCATAGCATTTTCATTACAATTAGGTATCCATTTGAAAAATAAATATTAAGTACATATAAAGTACCATTCCACGTGATATATGCTATACTATTATATTTTTAACTAAATATTTTTTCCTTAGTATCATATTTTATTTGTTGAAAATAAAATTTATTTAAATGAAGGGGTAATGTATTTTCTTATGCCTAATCAAGCTGGTCAATCCGTAGTATAAAATATTATTATGTGAATAATGATAGGTTAACCTGCTAATAGCCAAAGTCTCCGTAAATACAAGACCTCATGTCCTCCTCCCAAAAAGTGTATTTGCTAGCTAATAGGCGGACAATTCCAGGTTGTCCTCTAAAAAATTGTTTTAAAAGATTGTGCTTGCTAGCTAATAGGTACTTAAATTTAACAGGTCTATCTACTATAATTATTCAACCATTGATAGGTTGACCTGTGAATTTGGCAGGTCGACCTCTACGCAATAAAAAAAATTGTATTTACTAACTGATAGGTTGACTTGTTAATTTAAACGTTTGACCTATTAATAATTATTTAGTTGATAGGTCGACCTGTGATTTTAATGAGTTGACTCATTAATAACTATTAGGTCAACCTCCTAGGATGAATGGATCTACTTCAACTCTTAATAAGTTATAAATTTAAATTTCCAATTGAAATGGAAATAAAAATATTCTTAACTAAGGAAAGTATTTATTATTCTTTGAATTCTTCAAATTAATATTACATAAAATTTAATTAATAAAAAATAACTATGGTGAGTACCATACTCATGGAGCACCATAGAATATATTTTCAATAAAATACTCGTTAGCAAAAAAAACATTCCATCTTGATTGGAAATAACACCAACCATGGGTATGGTTTGTCTTGTTGTGTATTTCTATTTGGTAGGTCGGAAAAAAATTTTACATTAATTCTTTTTTATACTTTTGTTAGATTAGATCTTCACCAATGTATTTTCAAATTTTTACATTTGTTTATATAGATGGGGAATATTTATTTTCTAAAGAAAATGAAAATATTAATGTCACATTCTACCTTAAACCACGGTCAGGATTAACTCCAACAGATTTCTCTTTTTCCCACGACTAGAATAACACTTTCTACTCCAATCTTTGCATCTTGATCAACGTCATGGTTATTGCAAAAATCATCTTTTCATTACCATTTGACAACTTTTTTCTTTTTTGGGTTGTCCATCTAGCATTGATAGCTTTGCCTCTATTAGTTCAGATCAGATGTGGGTTGCACATCTAGGATGTGTGAGTCTCCTTTTAGAGATTTTTTGCATCTGGATTAATAACTTTTGCTGACTAACATTAAGATCAACTTCCATCACCTAACATTTCATAATTAAAGAAATATTAGGAATTTTTTCTTTATAAATTTAATCAGTGAAGATAATTATTATTTTATTTTATTTTATTCCCTTATAAAGAGTATTCATTCACTCTGACAACTGCTCCTTTCTTTACAAACAATTCGTGATTATTTTCTTGGCCTAAATTTATACGATTTGATGCAAAAAAAGAGAGTTAACAAAAATATCAATATGCAGTTGAGAACGGTGGAACCGAACTTAAAGACTTGGTTCTGCTTAAGCGAGGTTTCGGATTCGAGTCCTCGTGTATGCAGAAAATTCCCATTGGGAGACTCACCCACCATACCCAGGTGCGCGACCCGAGTCGATCGGATTAGTCGGGACAAAGCTCCGGATACTGGATGGGAAACAAAAAAACTGGGTATCAGAGAAGCCACCAACAGGAATTTGGATGATTACGTGTTGAAAATTTTTATTGGAAGACTCACCCACCATACTCAATGTGCGATCTAATTCGAATCATTAGTTAGAACAAAGATGCCGTTTGGAAAACAGAAAAATGAAATTTGGATGATTACCCCCTAGCCAAGGTGTTCCTTGCTGCTGGTGGCCCAACTAAAAGAGATCTCACGTGTCTTGTTGTTCTTGTTGTCCCCCCCCCCCCCCCCCCCCCCCCCCCCCCCCCCCCCTAAACTCGCTATAAGTCCATTTTATTATTCTTGTCTAATTTAGAATCAAACCCAAGGGCCAATGGTAATCGAGCCTACCCTAATTGCTTTCACGCCGAATTGTTACCTAAGAAAGAGAAAAATCATACAAGGTTTTATGTTTGTGATGAAGTCGTAGTCTCAATTTCTAGCAAAATGATTCATCAAAAAAATAAAAAGTTTTGCAAACACAAAATGGTTGTCTATGTGAAGAAATATCCAACATTTTTTTTGGGTCAAAAAAAATTTAGGTTGAGGGGAGGCTCCCACAACCGAGGGCCAGGGCTGACCACTGGGCCCAGCAGGCGCTTACTGTGGTATTTACAGATTACCCATCAAGAAATATCCAACAATAAGGTGCGAAACGCAACAAGAAAAGAAAGTAAAATTTTAATCTTATATCAGGAGGAAATCTTTATTCATAATTATTGTTACATAGAATAATTTATTTAATACCCAATATATTATATATATTGGATCGTTTCATGATTTACCCTCCACAAAGTTAGTACAACATCTTCTTCTAAGCAATTACGGGAACACGTACCACAGTCCCATCAACCCAAACTCTCACTCTGTCACAGCGAAAGTCCATCGTAACAGGAGTTCCTTCTAATACGATAACTGCATTAACATTTGGGTTCTCTTTCTCTATAGTAGCAGCTGCCTCCTCTCCTTTTGTCCCAACAAGCTCCGGCCATGAGTTCTTACCTGCAATTCAGTTTATAATTCCATTTCCTCAAAGAAAAAAAGCGAGAGAAGATTATGCCAGCTATGTTTATGGCAAAATATCATAAACTATATAAAAACTATAATAAATATGAGCAAGAAGAAAAAGGACTATAATAGATAAGAAACTTAGATTGCTTACCTTCGCAAAAAGACATGTCTCTCTTCCTTCCGAATGACGTGAATGCAAGTAAAAGCCCACCCACGAGATTTTTATAGAGGGTTTGTGTGAGATCCTGTTGTATGACTTTTAAAGTATTTATTTATGGTGTTGTATGACTTTTCAAGTATTTATTTATGGGATTAATTACTTTTCGCCTACCCAGTGACCAAGCTAGACATAGCTTGTAAAAGATGCCAGTATAACTACTTTACCTAACTGATCTAATACAATTCAGGCTCAGTTACACTTCAGTTACAATTCAGTAATTTAAAATTCCTCTTTGGCCCCTTATGATTCTTCAACGTCTCTGAATTGGATAAGATATGGATGTGCTAAATGGAATATCTGCCTGTAACGCTTTAAACCACAATGAAGCACGAACTAACACAAGATCCATTAGTCTTTCTACATGAGTAGCAATCCCACGAAAAATCCTGCTATTCCTCTCCAGCCAGATTGTCCACGAGGTGGCGCAACCAATGATGAACCACCATGACCGACTACAACTTACAGGAGATAAATAAGACCATTGGATCAAGAATTCCTCCAAGGAGTCTGGGCAGCACCAGAAGACTCCCCACCACTTGCAAATTTTAGACCACAGCAACCAGGGGACACGACAATGGAACAAAAGATGGTCTCTGGATTCAAGTGAGCACAAACACATGGAGCATATGGAGTCTGCCAAAGATAAAATACCTCTCTCACGCGATGCATCTTTGGTGATGATGCCATGGTTCAAGGCAAGCCACATCCAGCATTCAACCTTGTGTGGAATTAGTGAGAACCATATGAAAGGTTTACCTGCAGAGACCCCAAGTTTAACATAAATGAATGATCTACCAAATTTAACCGAATAGGAGCAATTTTGGCCGTCCCTCCAAATGCGCTGGTCGTCACCTGTGCTTAACGTAACAGTTGCAATAATCGCCACCATCTCATTTATTTGTAAAGTCTCCCAGTCCCGAAGTGGCCTCCTCCAAAAAGAACGCCATCTTTCAATTAAATTTTTGTAGTTTAGGATTTCGTGTTTAAAGCTTAGAATTTGCTAAATTAGTTACTACCGTTGCTCTTTCCTTTAACATATAGACACTCCCAAGGATTTAGGAGTTAAGATTTAGAATTTTAAAGTTTTAGAGTATAGAATTTTAGGATTTGATAAAGGTATAAGATTTGTGGTTTATAATTTAAAATTTTAGAAATTTGTAGGTTTAGGGTAAAAAAAATTTATAGTTGAAGGTTTTAAGATTTTAAAATTTTTAAGGATTAAGATTTTAATATTTTAGAATTTAAATTTAATATTTTAATGTTTAAAATTTTTAAAGTTTAGAGTTTATTAAGTCTCTGCGACCGACCTGTCAAAGCCAAATACATTTTTATGAAAAAAATACGTAAAGAAGGGTCACACTCGTGTTATTTATTTAGTTCTTAATTTGATCGCTAGTCACACTCGTCTTATTGATGAGAAAGCTAAAGCTTAAACAAATTTTTTTCCAAGAGAAAGGATGAAACATTGGGTTTCCTTCCTTTCCTTACGTTAGATGCAGGTGGTCCATTTTTTAAGCACACTTCCGGTAAAGCTGTAATGTTTTAAAGATTTAAATTCAACCAGTTACTTTAGAAGAATTGTTCGGGACTAGAACTAATACCAATTTTTTTTATTTAAAAATATATTATGTGCAAATTATACCAAGTTGAATACTAATACTAAATAATAATATCTGTACTATCAAGGATTTTCACTGACGAAAAAAAAAAAGAACAAATCAAGGATTTCAGGAGCATAAACAGAATTTAATAAATAAAAAGGACAATATAATCAACTTATTTTTATTTGAACCATACAAGGGAGACACAAAATCTATTTGTATTGTTTAATAAATACCAACTACAAAATTTATTTTTGGTGCTAAATAATGTATAGTTACTAGTTATGCCTTGGATTTTTCCCGGATAACCCATAATCCCCCACCTACCTGCTGGCTCTTAAGGATTATATCTTTTCCTTTTTGATATGGAGATAAGTGCTCTTTGGGGATTTAGGGTCTAGACCTCATTTTTGCGCCTGAATCTCTTTAGAACAATATCTGGTGTAGTTTCCAAAGTATTGTAGTAATACAGTACGTGCTATGCATTAATGAATGATATGTAGTTTCGTATAATAGAAAATTAAGTGCTCATCGAATCTACCTTTAAAACATGGACGGATTAACTTCAACAAATTTTTCTCTTTCATTCTTTTTCACGACTTATGCAGACTTATTTGACATCCAAAACTGTCTTTAAATTTTTGAAGGATTAAAAACTTATTTTATCCCTATGTTGGGCACTAAAGTTGGAATTCATCTTTGTGTTAGATTTTGCCTTCTCTTTTTTTTCTGATAAAACGAAGATTTATTGATTGAAGAAAAAACAAACAGCCCCAGATTAGCCATCAAGAAGATGACTTATACTCTGTGCCACTCATAACCAGAAACAATACAAACGATAAGAGAGATACAGTCCTAGACAAACACGAGATTGCACTTAGTGCCATTCCACACTTTGACGCTAACATGACATAGAATTGTTGCAGATATCATACGGGAAACATGCTGAAATGATTTGAACTGTAACAAAAATCTTAGCATAACAATCTCCTTTAACGTGTCCTAGTCCACCTCTTTAGCATTTTGGCTTTTTTGTATCCTTTTGTTTCCCTTAATTGGCCTACTTTGATCCCTCTCGCATGCTGACATGGCAAGTTTTCCGGCGCCACGTTAGCATACGTGGAATCCACATATCAGGTCGAATCAACAAATCAAACCGAATTGAACCGACCAGTTTGCCCATCCAAAAAAAACCCATTTTGTAATTCCGGTTTGTCCAATTTTAATCTAATATTATAGAAGAACTTCATTCTCAATAAGAAAAAGAATATCATAGAATAACGTCAGCTTTACCTCAGATAGGGAAATCTTTAGTCATAAATCTTTCGGCCTATGGGAATGACTTTTCTTTCCAAAAGTTGTTTAGATTGTGTATCCTGTCATCTACAGGACCCTTCTTCGTGAAGAACGCTTTCTTACTTCCCCGACAACCCGTGGCTTTTTGGGCCACACTCAAATCTTCTAAGTCCTTGCAGATTAGCTCCACGGAAGACCGGTATCAGTATTTACTTCGGTTTGTTAGTTTGTTTAGTCTCTCCTATATGTTCACTGTGTTATGTTCTTCTTATTTGAGTATTTGTAATCTTCTTGGAGTCCTAGAGTTACCAACTCTAGCATCTATCCAAGTGTATTTTATTTTATAATTAATGATATTTAACTTTCGACAAAAAGAATAGTTTATTTAATTCCCGATATATATATTGGATCATTTCATCATTTGCCCACCCCAAACTTACATAGCATTCTAAGTAATTATGGGAACACACAGGGACGGATCCAGAAATATTTTTCAGTGTAGGCAAAAAAAACAATCATCTTACCCTTTAAATAGATGCAAAAATTACACTATAAAATATTAAAATTAATTAGATGTTATAGTTACTAATGGGCTTGTAGTTGTATTCTTCTAAAAGTAAGAGGGGTAAGATCTCACGTTTAAATTCCACTTTCAAAATTGTTTGATATAAAAAAAATTAATAACAATTGTTCTCTATATGTTCTCATATCTTTGTAAATATTGAATATTTTTAACATTCATTGCGATCAAATATATCATTCTCAACATATATAATTAAGCAATCATTTAATATCTTTCCATACTTGGGAAAAAATTAAACAATCACATTTTTGTTAGCTAGTATATTACACCATTCAGTTAACCAAGGAAAAAAGAGAGCAACGAAATACAATTGTGAACATATAATTTTTTTGGGGTGAATAATAAACGTTAGTTAATATATAAAATAATTTGTTCCAGTGAGGTCAAATTATTAGTCCACTTGATATGACTAAGATATAAACCTTTTTAGAAAGAAAATATGGAGCAGATTTTATTAACTAAAATATTAAAAATTCTACGTCTAAACTAAAAAGATAAGTTTAATGAGTGCCCTTGATAAATTATAATAAGAGTAGACTCCTAACTTAATTTCCTAAAAAAATATAGACTCGTAACCGTAATGAAAGATATTAAAATTACTCTTATTACAACTCATCTTGAAAGCATATCTAATCAGCCAAAAGGAAAAATGTTACAGGCTATGTAGGCAAAATAAACAAATTAGAGTTTTAAGGCTAAAAAATAGGAGGATAATATTATATTATTGGAAACCAGATGGTGACTACACTGTGTATAACACGAACAACAATACCATTTTCATCAACCTAAACCCATACTCTATCACAGCGAAAATCCCCCGTAAGAGAGGTTCCTTCCAATATGACAATTGCATTAACATTCTTGTTCTCCTTCTCTATAATAGCAGCTGCCTCCTCTCCTCATGCCCCAACAAGCTCTGGCCATGAGCTCTTTACCTGCAATTCGGTTAAAAATTCCTTCAGAAAAATACAAGATCCTATTTTCTATGTTTACTGAAAGAAATCTTCTCTTTTTTGGGTGTGAAATTTTTTTAAAAAAGGCTATATAACAACTATAAGAAATAAGAAACTAAGATTGCTTACCCTTGCAAGTAGAATTCTCCATGTCTATCTTCCTTAAGAATGATGTGAGTGCAACCAAATGTTCACCGAGAAGATTTTTGTAGAGTTTCGGGGAGATCTAGTCTTACGTAGCTTAGTTCGTGATTTTTTTAAAGTATTTTTTTTTTTAAATAGAGTTTGGCCTAAGACGTTCCTATTACAAAGAAAAAAAAAAGGACCAAACACTTTTTAATTTTAAGGTCAAAATTTTTTTTCTCCATAAAAAAGTCAAAAACTTTTCGGTTTCTTTTTCTTATAGTGATAAGCTGGTAGGTAGAATGGTTCCAATCTTGAGTAAATCGCAAATATAGGGTCCGCATTATTTCAAAAATATTGTTTGGGAGTTTGTACTATTTCTTGTCCCTTTTACGGGTATGTACTCTTATTTTTCGTTCCTTTTAGGGATTTCGGGCAGCCCTGCTGATGACGTGCCTAAAAGAAACGAAAAATAAGAGTACAGACCCGTAAAAGGGACAAAAAATAGTACAGACCCCAAAACGATACTTTTGAAATAATACGGACCCTATATATGCGATTTACCCCCAACTAAACTAACAAAATTCGTCTTCCTTTCTAGGTTTCATAGTACCAATAGTCTTAAATTAAACGATGAATGAGATCGGAGGGAGGGAGAACAAAAAGGTAGGTGACTTACCAACAGGTTAAGAAGCCATTACAACACAGAATATAAGTGCACAAGCTACTATTTGAGGGAATTTGTATGAACAACACTCTCGAGTATTATAAATTAAGATCAGCCATCAATATTTAGTATAACATGACAAATTTTGTGATTTGAATGGCCTACCTAGTGTGTAGGATCCTGTTGAAAAATGGCCATTATATATCATATATGTTGGACTGCCCAGCCTAGAGGTGAGGCACACGCGCCTCTTTTTTTGGCATGTGGCAGTGCGTGAGACGCATGTGCTGCACGCGTTGTTTACATGTATTTTTCACCATAAAAAAGCATTTTGAATTTTTGTAATACAAATTTAATTTATTAAATTGTTAACAAAAAAAATTTATTAAATTGCTCACAATAGCAGCAGTGTCTCCTTCCCGATCGACCCGGATAAATCGCACATATATGGTCCGTACTATTTCAAAAGTATCGTTTCGTCCCTTTTAGGGGTCTCAGGCAGTCCATGTCATCAGTGGGGCTGCCCGAGACCCCTAAAAGGAACGAAAAATAAAAGTACAGACCCGTAAAAGGGACAAGAAATAGTACAAATCCCAAACGATACTTTTGAAATAGTACGGACCCTATATATACGATTTACTCTTCCAATGTTCTAATGTTTCAAAACATTAAAATGTTAACATAACCCATCATTTTACAATTGCTCTCTACACTAGACATAGTACAAATTTTTGAAAAGAGTGCAAGCTAGCTTGTTTATAATTGTTTTTATTTTTTGTTCTTGAAAATAATTTTTGCGAATTAACTCAAAGAGAGAACAAGTCTTCAAAAATTTTTGGATACTTAGGGCGTGTTTGAAACAGGTTCCAAAAACATGTTTTCTGTTCTCATTATTTTCAAAAATAAAAAATCTTGTTTCGAAGGGTGTTTTTAATGTTTGGTTTCAAAAATAATTTTCCCCGATCTGTTTTTGAAATCAAAAATCTGGAAACATCATTTTGAAGTTTTCATTGTTTCCAAAACCGATGTGTGGCAATTTTGTAAATAAAGTATATATAAATAATTATTTTATCCAGTACTTAGTTGTTTAGATCTAATACCCTTTCATCTTCCTTTTCATCTTCCTCCCTTCTGCAACAACATCGTGGCCCTTAAACCTCCTCCTTCCCCATTGATACTAAACGATTTACCATCCTTCTTCCCCATCACTGTCTACCCCTCCGTCCTTCTCCATCACCATCTACCCCTCCGCCACCTCCGCCATGCTTTCCTCCCTAGTCGCACTATTTTCCCATCATTTTCTTCCAACTAATTCTCTATTAAATCACCTCCTTTGACCCAGATTCCACCACCACCTTTTCCCCCTCGAAGAACACTATCAGGGAAGATTCAAGTTTGGAATCATGGAGACCAAGAAAAATCACACTGCCAGAAGAAAATGGGCAATTTTTTTCTTCAGTGGAAATATGTAATTATATTTTTTATGGAAGAGATGAATAA
Organism: Turnera subulata; assembly: GCA_028386065.3. Lineage (NCBI taxonomy): Eukaryota > Viridiplantae > Streptophyta > Magnoliopsida > Malpighiales > Passifloraceae > Turnera > Turnera subulata. Next base: position 22,675 of record JAKUCV010004166.1, on the reverse strand, counting down.
TTGATATCTGGAGATCTCATAAAGTTGTATCTTAATCCAAATAGGTTTCCAAGATTTGTTTTTCAATGAAAACAATTTTTAAAATTTGTCTTTAAAACCTATTCTCTAGAACAGAAAAGCAAAAACAATTCCAAACAGGCCCTTAGTTCTTACACTTTCATTTTGGGAGCAACCTCACACAGTACGGAATTTTCACACACCACTTCCTCCTCTTCTAGCCTACTAAAACTCCAAAAAAAGATGTGAAAAATTTTAGATCTAACTGAATTTAAGGAGAGGAATGTGGTGGTTGCTGTTGGAAATGAGACAGCAGCAAGTAGTAGGAACTAGCTGCACAATTCTGGAAATTTTCCAGAAAATTCAAGAACACTTAGAACACTCAAGAACACTAGATGATGAATTATGATTCTGACCAAAATGGTTGTTGTATTTGTGATCAAGCAACTTTAATTACTCTCAAGGAACACTCAGAAAAGAAAATAGTTGGTGTTTAACAAGTCTCTCAAAGAATCACTCTCAAGAACTCATGAAGAACACCAAGAACATTCAAGTAGAAATTTCTAGAAATTTAAACTATCAACAAGGCACAAAGAACATTCACTTTACACTATAAACACACTCAAGAATGAGAAAATTGATTGGATTCTTTGTTCCTATTCCGATAGGATACAGGTTTTCCAATTAAATAAACAAAGAGATGAGCAGCATACTTATAGCTCAAAATTATAGTCGAACAACATTGCATTTAGTTAAGACTACCTAATTAAGTCTTGGCATGCCTGGACATAATTAATTAAGCATGCTAACACTTCTCTTTCCCAAGACTTAACAACTAACAAATTCAAATTAAAGTAAACATAGCATTAAAGACAATCTTCCAACAAAGCATTAAAGACACACATGCTGGAACACAACTTACATTCTTTCCTCTTTTTCCAGAGAAGAAACAGCTCATCAAACCTTCAATAATCAAGACAACAGATCAACTTTAACAGTTGCCCTTGTTGGTGCAGTGCTGGTGGTTAGCGACAATGATGCTTCTATCAAAAAAAAAAAAACGTCAAGGCACTAAAGAATGTTGGATTCAATAGATTTGATGGAAAAAACGAAGGAGTGGTTCTTAGTTTTGGTATATCTAATCGAATGATTGACCTAGTTGTGATGAAAAAGAAGGTGGGTCAGTTGAGAAAAATGGCGTTGTCGAAGGAAGTAAGGGTTGTAAGAGTTGGCTATAGATGGGAAAGTGTGGGAGAAAGGAAAAAACTTATCATATTTTTTACAAAATTGCCACCATTTAATGTAGAGGAAAGATGGAAAATATCTCTTAACAATCTTCTCTTTTCAGTTTTCGGGAACAACTTTTTCTCAAACCACTCCCCTAAAATATCTTCCAAACGAGTTCTTTTTATTTTCTAGAAAATAAAAACTTTGAGGAGACTGCCACTAGTTACATCCTGTGTGCATACATTGGAGGAATTCAATTGTTTTGTGCTATATGGTGAAGAAGCCCAATAAATCATGGAGAAAGTGCATGGAAGGTTGCTGCAGCTTCGATTTTTGATTGTTTGATCTAGTAGAATAGAGTGATCATGGAGTCTGCAAATCAATAAAGAAGTGGAGGACGATTTGGGATGAGTTATCAACTCAGAGATTGACCCGGAATACAGTATACGCATCGGCATTAATGCGCTTATATAATATAGAGGGAGCAACATGCAAGGTACCGGGAGCATTCTGTGTGGGTTTCAAGTATGGATAAATAACCTAATATCCAGTTTCACCTACGGGAGCATGCTATCAAAGTTATCGTTGAAAAGACATACCAAAATATTCTAACATCGTATTTCATCCCCAGGATCATGCCCTCAAAGTTCTTAAAGAAAAAGACATACCGAAGTATCAAAGGATTCTTTAAGATCTTTAATATGTGTAAAACATAGATTATCATGGTAATAGTTTCATAAGCAATACTCCACATATGACACTTACATATAACAATACAATAAACACATTCTGCACGTATACGCCAAATCCACATTTCACATCATAATGCTACAAGGACTCATCATTGTTTTTTTGTCAAAGTACAAGGACTCGTCATAGACCATACTAATATCATCATGTTAAAACGGGCCACGCGTGTCAAATACATGGATGGTTGCAACACCAACCGTCTATGCCACTCCCTCCTCTATCATCACCATGACCATTCTCAGTATGGGGCATTCACATCTTTGGAAAATTTCTCCAAAAACAACAAATAGACACAAGTATATTTTGGTGGTAATCGACTACTTTAGAAAGTGGGTAGAGGAAAAATCTTATGCAGTGATCAACTCCAAGAAGGTAGCAAAATTCATCCTCAATAACATCATAGGCCGGCTTGGGGTTCCCGGTGAGCTAATATCGGATAACGGAGCACCCCTTAAAGTGGAAGTAGAAAGGCTATGCGTGAGGTATGCCATCAAACAACATAATTCTTCACCTTATTGATCATAGACCAATGGTGCAATGGAAGCATCTAACAAGAATGTATAGGCCATCATCGGAATTGCGCTGGGAAATTGCAATTGGCCTTGTGGGGCTATCGAACCTCTATCCAATTATCAACCGAGGTAACCCCATATTCACTAGCGTATGGCATGGAAGTAATGCTACCTATAGAGTCGGAAATGTAGTCTATTATGTCCCGATTTCTCGTTAATTAATTTCTATGGAATTTTCAGAATTTGTAGAATTTATAATTTCTAATTTTACTCTCGAGGAATTTTCGGGAATTTAGACTGAGGAAGATTATTTTATTTTTCCCTGAAAAATGTCATATTTGCGCTTGTATTATTTCTTAGTCTGGTTTCTGTGGAGATAATTTGTGTTTCAGGGTGAACACAAAGCTTGTTGCAGTTTTCTCCAAAACTACGTTCTTTTGTTGCAAGAAAAGGAAAAACAATAATAATAGTAATAAAACCAACCCACGCTGGGCGCATTGACCAGCTAGGGTGGGTTGGCTGCGCCTATGCCAAAACGGCGTCGCTTTGGCTAGGCCGGCCAAACCCTAACCCATTTTCTTCTTTTCTTTTTCCTTTCTCCCCTCCCTCTTTCCCCCAATTTCTCTCTCTCCCATCTTCTTTCTCTCCCTTTCGAAGATCTTTTCCTCTCTCCCTCTTGCCCTCATCTCTTCCCCTCAACCTATTGCCGCTGCCACTATGTTCTCGGTCGCCGCCACCACAGTTGGAGCCGCCGCCCTTGTTGCTGTTCTCCGACTGAATGAGGAATGGAGGACAAGGTCTGGGCTATGGGTGTAATCGAGCCGAGCCCGAATATAGGTAGGCTCAGCTCGAGCTCGAAAAAAAATTATTGAGCTCGAGCTTGACCTAGCTTCAAAGTATGGGCTCGAGCTCGAGCACGATGGAGAATAAAAAAAGCTCGAGCTTAGCTTGATTAGGCTCATTTATATTAAATACTTATTTAATTTGATAAGGCTAGATAAGGCTCGGCATAATATACTAATTTGATAAGGCTCGATAAAGCTCGTGATTTTAGCGAGCCAAATACTGCCAAGCTCAAGCTCGTCTTCTTTGACATAAAAGCTCTTGATAATGTCGAGCCGATCTCGAATAGCTCTTAAATTAGCTCGCCTCGTTTACACCCCTAGTCTGGGCTACTGCGCCGAGGCTGCATCTTGCGCCGCCATGCCGGTAAGCACCGCAAAACCCTCTCTTTTCTTCCATGTTCTCCCTTCTTCTTGAGTTTTCAAGTGTTGTGGCTCATAGATTTGTTTTGTGGTGGTGTTTGAGCGTTAATGCCGAGTGTGGGTGTTCAGCTGTGGATGGCGGTGGGTGTGTTTGCCAGTGGTTTTGGACAGCAGTTGTTTGTGAATAGGGCATTGGACGGGGTGCATAGAGATGCTAGGTTCGGAGTTCCGGTGGCGGATCCGAGACCCCAAGGTGCAGACAATATTGATTTGATTTTTTCGGTAAAATTTTTCGGCATCTTTGCTTCTTGTTCTTCCTTTATGCGGTGTGGTTTTGCGGAATTGATGTTGATGGTTATGTATCGAGATGTCGTGTTTTCTACTGCACAGTGTGCTTGAACGTTTTACGGGCTATTGTGATTTTTTCGGAGTCTTGGGTTTGATCGCAATCCAGCGAGCGATTACTGTTCCGACGAGCATCGAGAACTGATATTAAACAGTAATTCCCGGGGATGCCCGTAATTTAATTTTGTACAAATCATGTACGGTAAAATGCATTTAATCGATGTATCGAAAAGAAATGGATATAGTGGAAACTGAGTGTGGCGAGTTGAGAGACACATGGCCGGAATCTCATCGATGCGGATAGATACTTTTTAGGCCGGAAAGACTAGGCTTAGGAGTTTGATTTAATATGATTATGAGTGCCTACCGGGCCCAGGCCCAATTAATGACATATTAAGTTTATATGGGCTTTAGGCCCAATAACTATTGTTGATAGGGGCATTAGGCCTAATCCAGATTTGGAGATTAGAGATAATACACTCTAGCTAGGCCCGATCGATTACAACCTGGATTTAGGTTAAACACGGGATTCTAGGATTTGAGGATAATGATTGGGCTTAAGGACTCAAGACGATATATTGAAATATGGACGGTTTTACTGTGCATTAATCATGTTTTTATGTAAACTTTATGTGTGATCATATTTTGTTATAAATATAGGAATGTCGAGGCGGACTGAGGCTTCAATTCCGAGGAAATTATTATGGTCCAGGTAAGGACATATAAACCTTTGTATGCGTTAATGCCTACGATACTCGGGGTTATAGTCATGGTAAATGACGTGGTAATTCTTGTTTGGCATTGGTTGTTGTTTGCATGTGTGCTTGTTGGGCTGCTGCTTTTCTTTGCACTGTGTACTATAATGATGTTTATTATTTATTGTGCGCTGTTATTTATATGTCGATTATTGGTGTTTATGCCGTTTGATGTATGAGTTGATATGATGATATCACATGCTACTGATTTTGGGCCTAAGGCCCGGATGTGAGGGTTATCAACTGATAAGGCATACAACCTCGAAAACTTAACGTGAGAACACATAATCTACATATTCTCCTGGAATCACAATTGGAGGGATAATGATTACAAACTAAGAATAACTAAAAGAATACTACTGTAGGGCTGTTGACAGGGGAGGATTGGGTACCCCTCGGGATTTTATGCGGTTTAGCCTAGAGGAAGGTTGGTGTACCCCTAGATTACTTGTACTAATTAGGTATGTTCTGAGTGCATCCTCATAGAGCCGGCGACAACTTCGAGATTTATTAGTGGTTCTTTTTCTCTGAATCTACCCCTTCTGAGGTGTTTGTATTTGGGCTTGTGCCGTGGTCTGATCAGACGCTACCGAGCTCGACACACATAGTGGTGGGCTCCTAATAAAATACTCAAACCTAATAAATTATTCATAGCTGACTAAGATTAAGCATAGCAATAACATGATTATTTAAGAGAAATGTGGAATAATAAGCAAATGACTCTGTGTTGTACACTGTGGCGTATTTGTGCACTGTTGTTGTTAGTGCCAGGTACCGGTGTGTTTGTAGTTGATTTGTAATTGTATACTTTGGTTTATTTGTTTTATGGTAAGACAATGATTTGGTGTCACCCCTTACTTTTTACACACAGATTAGTTGATCGTGGATCAGGGATGCATTCAGGTAACTATGCCCACTTAGCTTCGGGTCGGATCTATAGAAGAAAGAAGAATGCGATGTAGGTAGCCTAATAACAGGTTCGGCCCATTTTATTATAACTCAATAGAAATTTCAAATTGACTAAACAGACAATTGGAGTTTATTTTGCTCATAACTTTAAAATCTGTAGTAAATATAAAATGCTTTCATTCATGCATACCGCTGCCTTTATCTCTCGTGCCTAAAGGCTAAAGTTTACATCATCATCCTCTTCATCTTCATCCTCGTTGTCGTCAATATATTCAGACTCAAATTATTCCGGATAAGCTATGATCCTTGGCCTATTAACTTGCATCTGCTTTTCCTCTAGCCTTGTTTCCCTCCTTATCCATACTCCGTATCCCAAGGTAGTCATGGTACAAGTAACCTAGCTAAGTCTAGTATACTCCGGCAGTATCCAACTGTTTCCAATTAGCCCAACCATGTCGCCGTTTATATTCTCTTGAGGAGGAATTGGATGAAGAGGACCAGGAACCCACTACGGTGCCCCGAATTGCCTAGAGAACCTTGCAACAAAATAAAAGGTTAATTGGTTGATGCGAGGAGCAGCACGAAAGCTTGCTCATAGGTGAAGAGAGTGAGTGGATAAAATTTGAGCCAGTTGCAGCACATATCACGAGCAGGGATGTTTTACATGAAAGTCACCCACTCCCTTACAGTTAGGAAGGCATATATATTGAAGCGCACTAGCTATTAGATAAGTCATCCTCTTAGGCCTATCCACGATCCAAAGATGTTCAGTCAACCACCATTACATATGACTGTAGAGAAGATAATCAGAAAAGTCAGAGGAGAAACGAAGAGAAAGGGAAGGAAAAAATGAAGAAGACAGGAATCGAGAAGGATAAGAAAAGGAGGAGAAGAGCAATTAATAACCAATAGCAACAGGGGTGAACCCTTGATAGGACCATCTGGATAATGCACAAGTGCATCCAAGTCATTGAGAGTCTCTCCAACGATCAAAGGAGTCAAACTCACTCAGAATCATAAAGGTCATCACATTGTTTTGTTGCTCTCGCCAAGGGATGATGTTTTCATCAACCACATCTTGATGATAACAAAATAGCAAAATTAATGTACTCTTCATCCACCATGAAGTTGGTCATTCAATCTTTCGACATAGAAAGAAATTCAACAACCTTCCTCTTGAAATGGGCAGTGCTAGAAGCAATCATAATGGATTTCTTAGGCTTAGTGCCCAAGAAGACGTCAAACTCATCAACCGTTGGGCATAGCTCCACCATATTTAGGCGAAAATGGAACATGCACGTCTCCTTATCCCAAAACTTAGCATCAACTCGAATCAACTCAGCTTGGATCACCACATGTTACAGATGGAACATATTTTTCAACCCCAAAGTAAAGAAATCATACCTCACGGATTTAAAGATGTTCTTCCTCCACTTTTGCATTCTAGCATGAAAAAATTCACCCATGGCGTCTCAGTCTTTTCTTTTGGTTTCTGAATGTGTTCTAGGGTCCTTCGACGTCAACGTATTTTTTTGTAACACTCTTAAGTCTGGTTGGATTAAAGAGACTTAATTTTCATGCTCAGATGCGAGAAAGAAATAACACTAAAGATTTAATTAAAAATGACAAATCAACGTGGACTATCACATAAAATTAAAATTAAGGACTTAATGGCATATGAGGTATGTACCGTTATGTTGCAAGCCATCTACATAAAAAGGATTTAGACTGTACTAATGTAGGGTTGGTCCAAGTGGTAAGCGATTTGGTTCCACTTAAGCGAGGTCTCGGATTCGAATCCTTGTGTATGCGGGGCAAAGCTCTGGATACCGGATGGAAAAAAAAAAAGATTTAGACTGTGGTAATTTGAAAAAGTTTAAAATCATATAAGCCACATGGTTTTTTCTTTATGAATAAATTAAGCCATAGTTTGTTTTTTCTGGAGAATTAAATTAGGCACACAGCTAGCAAAGAGTTATTGGAAATTAGCAGTAGCCGAAATTTCTATAAAGCATTCTTATAAATTAAGCCACAAAGTTTTTTCTTTATGAATAGATTAAGCCAGTAAGCCACATAGCTACTATGCCAGTATGGAGTTTTTGACAATTAACAGCAGCTGATTATTCTGTAAGACAGTCTTGTAAAGACTAAACCACCGAATGCCGTTGATTTTATCAACCAAAATAAAAGAGACCAAAACTGTGGCCATAAGAGGCAAGTGCCAATTTTAAGGAATTAACAACAATAGTTTGATTGATCTGTTTGCACAATTCTGGAGCATATTTTGAAGATGGAAAGACCTAATTTAAGTAATGAATTAAGAACACTCTATAGTTTAATTGAAAATTGCGCATAATTTGAGGAGGGGAATGCATAATTGAAGGAATTAATTAAGATCAATAGTTTGATTGATCTGTTTGGACAATTTGGCTCATTGATGAGGGAAATTCTTTTTTTGTTACACAAGAAGGAGGGAAATTCTCAAACATCACAACGTGCGGAATTTATAATTATCTCTGAAGATGATGTAAACTTTACAGAGTAACCAAATTTCCTTAATTATAACCCGTCATGAAATTTATCCCAAAAATGTTGGGGGTAATGCAGCAGTTACATCTGTATTAGCATGTTTTTAACAGAATTTTCGGGATAATAACCACGATTCTGTAATATTAACAGTTAATGAAAATATTTCCATATCAAACAATGTTAGAAATGAGCATAAATAGGATGGTACCTCTAACAGTAAGAGATACAAAACAGTTACCCGCAAAAGAAAGAGAAAGAAATACAACTAAGTTTTGTGAATACTAAGTTTTGTGGGATAAATAATCAAGGTTAGATTATTTCAGTATGGCGATGGATAAGAATAGTTGGAGGATCATGATGACATCCATTATGATGATGTTAATCGTGGTTGTTCAAGCCCATGATGTTGTGGAGGATCATGCTCCATTCCCACGCTCTCCAAAACCATCACCCATCCCACATCCACATTCCCCATGTTCCACATCCAAAATCATCACCCATGCCACATCCACATCCCCATGTCCCACATCCTCATCCACATCCAAAATCATCACCCATGCCACATCCACATCCCCATGATCCATATCCTCATCCACCCCACTCTTCTTTGGTTCCATCTCCTACCTCATCATTCACACCCCAGCATCCACATCCACATCCCCATCAGCGTACCAAGAAGCATTTTTGTGTGCATTACTGTGCTAAAAAGTGACATAAACACATACATACTGACACCATGGAGGAGAGCGGTTATCATGCTCATCACTTTTGCCATCATCGCTGCATGAGAAAATGTTTGTCCCATAAAATCCACCATGGTATTTAATTTTTCTTCTCTCTCACTATTTGAGAATCATTTTTTTTTTCCTAGTATATATTGATATAAATATTGGAGGATCCATACAAATTGTTCTATGTTATGCTAAATGTTTTGTTATTCCTTTTGTTTTCCATGTTTTTTGTATGCCTTTGGTTATTGGAGAATTTTTTTTTTTTTTTGCGTGGCAGATTTTGAAGAAGTGGAGATTTACAATTAATATGGAGCTGCCAATCATGGGAACCAGAGTTGATGAATGATGAAGATGATAAGAACAAATTAAATAAATTGATACATTTTCCCTTCCCTTTATCAATATGTAGCCAATGCTTTCTTGAGATGCATATCTTTCATGTATCCGATCTTAATAAAAAGAATTGGCACCACCGGAGGTTGGACTTGTTTTTTTGTTTTTTTTTTTTTTTGCTCCTTCAGTTTGCCTCTTATAGTGGGGTTTTTGACATGGTAGTGTGGTGCAATCCAAAAGAAGGTACTGGGTTCACTCTTAAAAAGATGTACAAGTATTACAAAAGTCGAAAGGAAACTGCAAGATATCAATATAACGACCAAGAAGCCTCAATGTCCCAATTGTACAATTGGAGATCAAGCCATCACGCAGATGGCGTACAAACAATCAAGAACGCATTGCTATATCTATACTAACAGCATTTTACAATCAACACCATGCCATTCTTGATGCTATATATCCACACACAATCACGTTTTCGAACTTAGTACGCTACTTATACCAAATATTATGAATTCTAAAAGACATACCAACCCAATGTTTTACATACAAGGGAAACCCAAAAACCCAACATCTCATCACAGTTCTCACGATAGGGAAAAGAACAGTAAATTAAATTGTGGACATTTTTTTTGGTAAAAACATGTTTGAACTTTCTTAAAAACAAAACGTTCTTTGGCCTTCTTTATGGGTGATAAAAACGTGTTCGGCATTGAAAGGCCAGTGACAGTGGCCTTGCATTCAAGACCGTTCACAAGTTTGTGCTAAAAGATAAAACAATACTTAGAAAAATCACGACGGTGTACGTAGTTCTTTGGTCTACATAGTTTTTTGTACATCACATTGAAAGCTACACATAATATCTCTTCAGATGGTCCATGTTGAGTGGTTCTTTTTGAATTCGTTTCCCTCTAAATCTTGAATCCTCGTTGCCTTCCCGGATAGGATTTCCTTGATGATATATGGCCCACTCCAGTTTGTCTTGAACTTGCCCCTAAGATCGTGTATTGGCTGTTTAATCTCCTTTAGCATTAGGTCACCTTCTTTCAATCCCGGTATCCCCGTGACTCTCTCTTGTTGTTGAATACTCTAGCTATTCCCCTCCAATATCCTTGCGGGCATTGCTATCATACCCTCGATAGATTCTTGGGTAATGTTACCCAAGCTACTGTGTACAAATGCTATCATTGTACGTGGATTTGTGGGCCATCAAGAACAAAATGTATCTTGACACTCAACAAAAATTAAATTCGAAAATAGCACCAATTTTTTAGGATTTTGCATTTCATGCCATACATTAAATTCCTATTGTATAGGTGTGCGTGACTGTAGGTTGTAGCTCACTTGTTTAGCACAATGATCAAAACTTGTTAAATTTTCAAAAATAAAAACTAAAAACTATTTATCTGTATCGGGGACACTAAAATGTTAAGTTGATTTTTTATTTCTTAAGTTAATATATAATTTGATAATTGATATCATGGTTATCAAACCCGGCCTAGCCCGGTCGGTTGGACCAGGTTAACCGCGATCCGGAGATAAATTCAGGTTTTTTATCCCTCCGGTTTGTACCCTCCAAAAAACCGGTCGGGTCATGTCGGGTTCTCCGGGTTTTCTGGTTTTGTTGACTCATTTCTGGTTTTTTCCGGGTTAAAAGTCAAAAATTTCAAAAAAATTGTCTTGGTCAGACCATGATCAGACCTTTGGTGGGACCTTTTATGTAAAAATATGCATATTTTTACTATTATTCCTAATACCGGTCAGACTCGGTTGGACCCCGATTAGAACTCTAAAACCGCGACCCGGCCACTGAAAACGGGTCAATCCGGGCCAGGTTTAATAACCTTGATTGATAGGTCATAATATTTTGTTGTATATTAACTTGATAAATAATTGATATATTTTCCAACAACATTTTACTTGTGATAAGCATGTCTATATTTGGGATGTCTATCCCGTGATTATTTTTGGGATGTCTATCCCTGGGTTCGTATTTTTGGGATGTCGATCCCTGGGTTCTCTGGATTTGGTCTGGCACCCGGAATGTGTTAATAACCAGGTCTGACCTCTAGCTTATCCGTGACGGGGCCCGGAAAGATAAAATTGGAAATTAGTTTTATTTGAGTCTTTTTGGTCTTGTCTTTTGGTTTGGCGGTTATTACTGTTTGGACCTTGAGTAATTTGTGGTGTGCATATTGATTGTCTTTCCTTCGTCGGTGAGCACTTCGGACTCACCCCTCACCTGCGGGCTTTCATCCCGTAGGAAGGGCTATTTGTGGTACAGGATTGGTGCATTCCAGACAGGCTGCGGCGTTATCCCTTGGACAGGGCTCGGATCCATAGTTTGCATCAGTGTCACATACAGTGTTTTGTGAGTTATTAAGTCTTCCGCTTTGCATTTTATTGGTATTATTGGGCCATTGGGCCGGTTTTGCTATTTATGATGTTTCCTATTTTGGGCTGTTGGGCCCGAGTTCTATTGTACACACTGTATACTGGGCTTGATTTTGGTTGGGTTGTCACAATTCCGGCACGTGTTTACTGTGTACGGTAAATACGGGTCTGGCATTTCACACAATCATCAAACATACTATGTATAAGTTTTGAGGTTATTGTAATGTAAATAGATTATCTGAGAAAATTATCAAACTAAATTGATTTAATATAATATTTTTAATTTAATTTATAATGAGATATTATAATAAGTCGATATAATATTATATTGTATAGGTATATTTAAATTTTATATGGTATTTCAGTCTATGTAAAAAATATTATAAAAAAATTAAGAAACAAAAATTGGGTTGCTTGTGATTGGTACATGGCTCGTCTCACTTGTTGTTTTGAAACCATGTTCATAAGGTTAGAAGTAGCAGTCTCCATCTACCACCTACAAGATACATATACATTAATATATTTTTCTTTAGGAATGATAATTTTAATTTATTTCTATATAACAACATTACAAAACTATTTATTTTTTGTATACGTATTTTTCTCAATATATTAAAGTTATATGTTATAATAAAGTGACAAAAATAAATATTGATGTTCAACTCATCTTATTATATAGATAAAGTGAGTTGTGTAGTACTTTTTTATGTGTCTATTGCAACTATAATTTGTCATATAATTAAATTAAGGAGTAATACTATAAAATTTTATTAAAAAATACAAAAATTAATAACATTATATGTTTACTTTAACTTTTTTTTTTTTTAAAAATATATTACATCTGTTACTTTTCTATATTGTAAAATAAATTTTTGTTAATATATAATATATAGATATTATTCACTCATACTAATTACAAGTATAAGAGTATAGCTATAAACTGGAAGACCTTCTTATCATTAATGTTATGACTTTCTTGTTGATCATACTTATGAGAGGTGCTTAGAAGGTATATTATCAACCTAATTTTTAAATTATACTCATTACTATATATACATTTTTGGTATAGTAATATACATATAAAATATAATTTTTTTACGAAATTGTATCAAACATGATTTTGACAAGTCTCATTTCGAACTACATATATGTAGATATTCTTATCCAATTTTTGAAACTCGTTAATCACAATGTTTAATTCAGAATTCTAATTTCAAAATAATTAAAAAAGGCAAAAATAGTGGCATCATTAAAAAAAGGACAACAACTAAGGTAGTTATTATAGAAGAGTTTATTTTTTTTTTCATAAAAAAAATACTAATAAGAAGATTTTCACTCTAAAAAAAACGTTGATAATACCTTCTTATACTTAAAAAGTAATTTACACTAAGTTTCATTAGTAGTAAAAGCTTTGAGTTCTAAAAAATAAAAAAGTAAAAGTCAGGAGTTTTATGGGGAGAGAAAAAGTTGATAAGAGAGATATTGATGGCATTTAATATCTGGGTATGAAATGCAAACTAAAAGATACCAGGGACTATTTTAGAATTCATATCATTTCGAATATAAAAATACAATTTATTTTTAACAGGCCCACATAACCAAGTGTTATTAATTTATTTGTACACATCATCATAGGTAATGTTACCCAAGTTTTTGTCCAAGGTAGGATAGAATTATCCTATCCTTGCACATGGTACCAGGCGTGCAAACGTTTTTCATTTACACTCCCATTAATTAAAACGTGTTCGGCACTGAAAGGGCCAATGACAGTGGCCTTGCATTCAAGACCGTTCACAGGTTTGTGCTAAAAGATAAAACAATACTTAGAAAAATCACGAACTAATTAAAGTACGCAGGATCTCCCCCATTACTCTATAAAAATCTCCTCGGCGAGCTTGTGCTTGCACTCACACATCAAATTCGGCGTGGAAGAGAGACATGGAAGATTTTATTTGCCAAGGTAAGTCATATAAATTTCTAATTTCGTATAGTTTTTATACAGCTTACGATATCCTGTGTTCAGATCAACAAACAAAAAAAAAAAAAGAGGATATCTTGCAGTAAACAAACGAGTGAAATAGAATCTTGGTTTTTGTGACATATGGAATTTTGAGCAACACTGAATTGCAGGTAAGAAAGCATGGCCGGAGCTTGTCGGGGCAAAAGGAGAGGAGGCAGCTGCTATTATAGAGAAGGAGAACCCGAACGTTAATGCAATTATCGTATTGGAAGGAAGTCCTATTACCTTGGACTATCGTTGTGACAGAGTTAGGGTTTTCGTTGATGAAAATGGGATTGTGGTTAGTGCTCCCGAAATTTCTTAAATGAAAATCTTGTACTAACTTTGTGCAGGGAAAATCAGGAAACGATCCAATATATATAATATATTGGGTATCAAAAATATTATTCTATGTAATAATATGTACTTATGAATAAAGATTTCCCTGTATGAGGTCAAGCTGAAGTTATTCTATAATATCAGAGCAAAAAATAAATTTCTTTTCTTGTTGCTCAACAAGTTAATTTATTATATTGTTTTTGCTCCTTGGTGTTGGATATATATTTCACATTTCCTCACAAAAGTTGGAAGATGAAATGTTTATTTCCGTTATGCGTTGCAAGAAATTGAGACGACTTCGACTTAGTATATCAGCACAAACAATTTTTTTATACCAACAAAATTGTGCCCTCCTTAAATATTGGGTTTTCATAGATAGTATATAGCCTGTTTTCAAAATACACTTACTTCCATGTTACACACACTTCTCAAGACATCTTTATAAAGGAATAAACAAAAAAATTATTTTTGCAGTTAGAATTATGGAAGAAAAAAATTACAATTACTTGTTTAATTTTGAAATGTTTGGTGTTCATGAAAATTGTTCTCATTACGTTAGTCGGAAAAAATATATTATTGGTAATAAAAAGATCATTTTTGCATTGACTTGTGAAGTTTTTTTTTTTTTCATTTTGAGCAACCTTACACTGGAATGCTATTCGAGTCCCATGACATGACAGTGTTTATGAATTCTTCAAAATTTCATATCTTATCCTCGAAATGGTTGTTATTAGTCTAGTTGTTTTTCAGTCAAAACACCAATAAATGAATGTAGGGAGAAACTTGCATGATACCATATTTTCCAGGTCACTGCATTTTTTCTCCCAAGTGGATCAAGTGCAATGAAGGTCTTCTTTCGAATATTAATTAGTGGACCCTCATAATTGGTTTCAATTTTTTTGGATATCTGTCTTCTCAACTTAAACCTTTTTGGGGCAGATCAAGCTAGAAAGTTACTATAAGAAAATAGAAGTTTTCATAACAAGAGAGTTTATTCCACATCATTCAAAACCCAGAAATGACATCGCTTATACAAAAAGGAATGCTTGTGATGAGCATAGCATAACCTCTTTATATTTTTATTAAACTACTTTTGAACACTGTGTTTTGCCATATGAGGAGAATCAAGTCGAACAGAAACAATTTCCACCAATGCAACGTCGGACTGTGAATGGTGGTTGACCTTTTGGGTGCTTATCACACCAGCTCTCGCAATCCTTGTCCGATTTACAAAGTGGTCCATCCATCCTGTATGCATCCAAAATGACTTGAGTATTTTCTTGGTTGGTACTTCCAACAATCACCCTCGCATCGACCCCAACACCTTTTTCAGATGGAATACCTGTAGCACAAATTAAGGTGCATGTTATATTGTTTGTTCCACGTATAGACGTTTAAAATATATATATGCCAGTTCTCAAAAAAATAATATATTGATGCCAAAATGACATGTTATTGATTGATCATACATTGTGGGCTATATGAGTAAGAAAAAACACCTACAGTGTGCAAACATCAAAAGGATGATCAAGAATGTCGTCTTAGAAACGGTACCCTCCATGAAGAATTTTTTGAATATCCACTGCAAAATTTGTGATTTGATTATATGAACGCGTGACACACACAATCTACGTTTTCCTTTAGGTTATACTATTTGTAGCTGAGGAAACATCATACGATACGAATTGAAAATGGGTAAGAATTCAATTGTTAAAAATCGGTAGACCTAAATCTGATTGCCTTTAAAAAAATGAAACCTAAATCTGATTAACTACAAAATTTTGGTAGGATTTTATTAAACTATCTTAATAAGAATTCTATTAATAGTAAAACTTAATAGCTTAAACCTGAAAAACCAAAAAAAATCAGTAGGCCCAAATCTGATTGCCTTTTATAAAATTAAACCTAAATCTGATTAACTACAAAATTTCGGAAGGATTTTTATTAAACTATCTTAACAAGAATTCTATTAATAGTAAAACTCACTAGCCTAAATTTGATAAAAAAAATACCTAAATCTGATTGCCTTTAAAAAAATTAAACCTAAATCTGATTAACTTCAAAATTTCGGAAGGATTTTATTAAACTATCTTAATAAGAATTCTATTAATAGTCAAACTCATTAGCCTAAATCTGATAAACCAAAAACAATCAGTAGACCTCTGACTAAGTACAAAATTTTGGTAGGATTTTATTTAACTATCTTAATAAGAATTCAATTAATAGTAAAACTCATTAATCTAAATCTGATAAACCAAAAAAAAAAAGTTGGTAGTAAAAAAAACTATTCGGTAGGTGTTATGATAAGGAATGCAGAATCATCTTTTGTTAATAAAGCAATTGGGTAAAATTAAATCTTAAAAATTGATTCAACTAAAATATGTTGTTATCTAAACAGAAAACAATTAGACTCTCATCTTTAAAGCTAATGAGATTTTTTTTTCTTTTTTTAATATTTATCAGGTTTTATTGTATTTTTTAAATTAGTAGGGAACTAATATATATACAGGTCTAGATTTGTTTGTCATACAGTCTCTTTTCAATTTATTCTCTCTCTTTTTCCTTGTTTGTTTTAGCTTACAGTACATTCTAATCTTATTATAGTATTAATTCTTTTTGGTTTCTCTATTCTATTTTTCAGTATCTATGTCTCATACAGTTTCTTTACCATTCACTCTTATTCTTTCCTTATTTTAGATTGTCATATAATTTTTTTAGTAATAGTATTAACACTTTTTTGTTTCTTTATTTTTTTATCTTTTAATGCATTCCAATTCTGTAATTTAAATATCTGTATGTGTTTCAGTTTTTTTAGTATTCATTGTCTCTTATTCCTTCTTTTTTTACTTTTCTTTTGTTTACTTAGTTTCTAATACAATTTTGTATTTTTCAGTTCTATAATATTTTTTATTTTTTTTGGCAGGGGAATGGATATTGAAACTTTGGATGAATTGTTCCCTGACTGTAACAGCCCGGGTAAAAATTTGGTATTTTTATCGGGACTATAAAAGTTTTTTACAGTGATTTACCGAATGAATTAATCTTGGGTAATAAATTCCAGGTAAACCGAGCATCGTTTTTTGAAACTGAGTCTTTTCCCGCGCTCGAGATTTTTCCGTGGACTTTACGGACCAAAGTTGGTATTTTTCGGGTCCTGGAATCCTCGGAAAAATCACACCGGAAAATAATTAAGTGGGTACATCAGTTATTTTCTCGTCCGGTTTGGACACGCCTGCATTATTGTGGCAATAATGCAGGCGGCACAGTCTTTCTCCTGTGTCACCTGTGAGCTGCCTTGTTCCTGTAACACCCGTGCTTTACCAGTAACAAGGCACACCACCTTCTCCTGCAAACCTCACAACCCAGTACTCCACTCTCTGCAAAACACACACAAACCCAGCTTCTCGTCCCTTTTCTGCCTGCACAACTCCTCGTACAGAAACAAAAAAAAACACAAACACAATGCCATCGTTTTGGGATACCCAACACCCCCACACCTTCACTTCCTCTTCCCTCTTCTCCTCCCCGTGAACCGGCACCACCGATCGAGCCCCCAAACCGCCGCACCAGCCGCCACCATCTCTCGCTCCTTTCCTCTCCCTGCTGCCACCGCGCCGCCGCCCTGCTATGCTTGCAACTGCCGCAAGACGAGACAAGCTCGGCTCTACCGAAAGTCGAACAACTCGCCACCGCCAAGAGCAGCAAATCGAGGAGCAAAGCACGAACTTCGATCGTGCACTGGAGGCCGACCTCTCCTTCCTTCTCCACGGCAAGCGTCGACCCCGTGACCGGTGCTTTCTCGCTCGTCGCTGCAGGACGTACGCCGCCACTTCACTTTCCTCTCCACGCACGACGGCCCACAACCGGCGACGACCGGTTAGCACGCCTGCAGCTGCCGCCTCACGCCTCCCTTCGCCTCCACCTCACCGTCCCCTGCTCGCGTCGCTCTGCCAGCCGTGCTGCACCGCCGCTCGTCGCGCCACCCGCCGCTGCTAGGTGAGTGGACCCGCGAGTTGGTTTTAGGGTTGCATAGGCAGTGGGCCGAGTTTGGCTTGGCCTCGTTGCCCTACTGTTGGGCTTGCACTTCAGCCTTGCACTCTGGACCTGAGATATGCTTGGGCTGGGTTGCTGGCCTGAGTCTGGGCTTTGCATATGGGTTTCTTGGGTTTGGCTGGGCTTGAGCCATGGGCCCAGTCCGTAAAAAGAAAAAAAAAAGAGAGAAATAATAATAATATATATATAACTATGATATAAAAGGGGGTTTATATAAAATATAATTTTTTGGAAAATAATATATAATATACATTTTCTGGAAACACATTTTACTAGCCTTTTGAGTATATATGGTACGATTATATGACATGATTATTTTTGGAAAATGACCTATAAAAGAATTACTCTCATATGATAAATTCATAGAAAATGATATATATACTATGAGTATTTTGGAAAATATATATATGTTATTATTTTCTGGGAAAAATTATATGGTAAATATATTTGATATATGTTATGATATTTACTTTTGGAAAAAGATACATACATATATATGTACGTTAGTAATTGTTCAGAAATTATTTTATGGTAAGTATGCATTTGGAAAAATATAGAGTTTATATAAATTATATTTTATGGAAAAATTATTTTAAGAAAAGAATGTATGCTACATAATTATTTGCAAATATTTTTGGAATAACTATTACCAAAGTATAAGATACTGGAATAACACCCGGATGTAAATACGATATATTATCTTTAGAAATGGATTAATAATGGTAAATGATGATGATAAATATGGTAGTGTATATTCTGGGGAATATTTCACTAAGTATACATAATAATACTTTTTTTAAAAAAATAAATAATAATATTTGGTAATTATATTTTGGCAAGTATAATAATTTTATGGAGATGATGACGTATAACCAAGGGGGGTTTAATTTACAATTTATGGCATCATAGTATACCGATTATGTGCATTTATGTGAGCATGTTGTTTTGTTGTATAGGTTATGATATCGGGCAGTTTCCCGAGGAGTCGGCTTGGGACCGGTCATTGTCTTCAGAGTTGAGTAATCGGCTAAGGTTAGGATGGATTTCCTTCGATATGTGCCTATATTACTCGGTTGTTGTGTTTGATGATTGTTGCACTGTTGAGTGTTGCATTTGCTGTGGTTTGTTTCGGGATGTTTATCCCAGTGCCATGATTTGATTTTGGGATGTTTATCCCCGTGCATTGAGTTTTGGGATGTTTATCCCTGTGTCTTTTTGGTACAAAGAAAAATGGTTTAATTAATAAATTGTAATAAGGATGTCGATCCTTGGTTTGGATTGGGATGTCTATCCCGGTGTTTTGGTTAGGGATGATGATTCCTGAGATTTGGTTTTCGATGACGATGATATAATTGTCACGTGGTAAGCAGTGGTACGACTCGATGGTTTAAGACTATTTTGTGGTGGCCATGATCTGGGTTACTTGTGATAAGTATGTCTATGCTTGGGATGTCTATCCCGTGATTATATTTGGGATGTCTATCCCTGGGTTACTATTTTGGGATGTCGATCCCTGGGCTCTCTTGGATTTGATCTGGTACTCGAAATATGTTGAGAACCAGGTCTGACCCCTAGCTTATCCATGGCGGGGCCCTGAAAAATAAAATTGGAAATTGGATTTTTGTTTAAGTCTTTTTATTCTTGGACCAGTTTTGGTCGAGTCTTTTGGATTGGTGTATTTTGGCTGTTATGCCTGTTTTCGA
The DNA here is from genome assembly GCA_028386065.3 of Turnera subulata. Lineage (NCBI taxonomy): Eukaryota > Viridiplantae > Streptophyta > Magnoliopsida > Malpighiales > Passifloraceae > Turnera > Turnera subulata. The sequence goes on along the minus strand of JAKUCV010004166.1, from coordinate 2,894 downwards.
CCTTGAGTAATTTTTAGTGTTGCGTATTGATTGTCTATCCATGGTTGGTGGGCACTTCGGACTCACCCCTCACCTGCGGGCTTTCATCCTGTAGGTTGAGTTATTTGTGGTTCAGATATGATGCATTCCAAACAGGCTGTGGCGTTATCCCTTGGACAGGACTCAGATCCATAGATTGCATCAGTGTCGCATATAGTGTCCATGTGAGTTATCAACTCTTCCGCTGTGCTATTTATTGCTATTGTTTGGCCATTAGGCTGGTTATGTTATTGTTGATGTTCCCGGGGTTCGGGTGACTTGTTTATGATGTTGGGCTGTTGGGCTAGACGTACTTATGTTATTTGCTATTGAGCTAGTTTTCTGTTGTATACACTGTATGCTGGGCTTTGTTTGGTCGGGTCATTATAGTTTCGGCACGTGTTTACTATGTATGGTAAATACGGGTCGGGGCACTTCATTTTTGGTAACGGAGCGGGCGGTAGGTCCTTGGGTGATTGTTTTACTTATTTGCTGTGCATAGCTCGCTCCATATGTTTGTTATTTTGGATTTATGTCATTTAGTTAGTACATGATGTACCCAGTCGAGGGACGCCAGCTTGCCACAGAACATTCACATAAGAGGTAAATGATGCCATAAACATGCAGAAACATAAATATTATTAATATTACTAATATTATTATTACATTGATATTATTATAAAATCATTCATCTTCTTGGTACAATATTGACCCTGAAGCTATTGGGGTCATTGGTAATGTTAACCCTGATGCTATCGTTCCACGAGAACCACATGTCGCCCGTGTTGTTCTGGCCAGGAAGCTCGAACCGGTTTGTTGGAGGGAACTGGAGTGGGATGACACTGTGATCGTCTTCAAGCTGCCACTGGGTCTCCGTGAGCAGAACCATGTTGGGCTTGTACTGGTTCTTCAGATCCCTCAGGGTACGCGAGAACTCTTGGGAACGCCTACCGATTCCTCTGCAGTTCCACACCAGTAGTCGGGCCTTTGGCAAAGTTAGGGGTAACTGAGTCACACTGGGCATGCATTGGGCAGTCATCGAGAGCTGATAGTAGGTGCCTTGGTCCAAGAAATAGCAAGTGGGCTCTAGGTTGAATTCCTGAAGTCTTTCAAAAATGAAAAACATGACGGAATTGGCCGAGCCGTAGAAGGAGGTCCTCAAAGTGCTTGAATCCTCCAGGAAGAATGTCTCTTCCATGGGAGTAAGGAAGAACCTCGACTAAACACTCGTATCCCAAATAACCCATTAAATTAATTACAACATGAGAAGTGACCAACATGCCCTTCTTCCCGGGATACGGTATCAACAGCATGATCAACATTCAATCAAATAATAAATAATACAATGGATTCAAGTACGCAGTGGAAGACAAAAATACATAGCAACATGCATGCAATGAACCCTATGGATTCGAGGAGGAAAGCATCCCCACCTGCTGTTACGCACTCCTGATCATCGATCAGTTAACCTGTGTAAAAACTGTGAGGGGGTGAGACTAACCACTGTCTCACCGCAAACAAATAAACCAAAGTATACTAATACAAATCAACTACAAATACATCGGCATTAAGAAATAGCAATCACAGTGCACAAACAAGTCACAATACACAACACAAGTCATCATCAGACTTCAAACCATCACTTATCATTACTTATATTATTATCTTTGTTATTAGGTTTAAATATTTAATTAGGACCCTCTACTGTGTGCGTCCTGCTCGGTCCCAAATACAACCAGGGCCCAAGCCCAAATATCATCACAGAGAGAGAGAGAGAGAGAGAGAGAGAGAGAGAGAGAGAGAGAGAAAAAGGGAGGTAGAAAGGGGGAGGTAGAAAGAGGGAGGTAGAACCGGTCATCACAGACCCATATGCTAAACCGCATATACCATGCTATCCCGCATGCAATCCCGAGGGGTATCACTTCCCGCTCGAACCAACCGGTCAACAGCCCCACAGTAGAATTATTATAATTTACTATTTATGCTTAAAGAGTTTCGTGTACCATTACATATGATTGTCCAGGTTTGTGTGGATTTAACATCTTATTCTCAAGTCCGGGCCTCCAGCCCACAGTCCACCACACAAACCACAAAACCATATATCACGTTATTTAGCACACAAAACAAGTCATGCTCGACAGGCATATTATATCACACTGGTACACAGTTCACATAATCATACACACTGCATCAGAGGTATCATCAATAAGATACAAGGTGTAAGCAAGAACATCCACAAAGCAGGCAAGCATGCATACAACATTCAAGGCCAAACAAATAATACCACTTTATATACCAAGACAATGAACCGAGTATTGTAGGCTGTGAAGCATACAAAGGTTTATATGTCCTCACCTGAAACCTTAGATGCTAGTGCTTGTCCTGCTGTCTATGTATAACCAGAGCCTACAAATATAGACACATGTATCCATAAAGCACACACACCAAAAGACCATAAGCAACATGCATGACAAACGCAAAAGAATCTACTCAGCAAAGCTACGTAAAAAGATTGGAATCTAGGCCCCAATATTATAATTAAAGAAAACCATATCAAAATTGAGTTCCGTATTAAAACTTAGGCATCAGATTTTAACATAATAGACTAGGAAGTTGATGTGCACATATTTCACATAGTATTAAAGGCATGAAAACTTCTTTATTATTATTATTTTGTATAAAAATCATGCATTTACTTATCTTTCTTTGTTTTATTGTTGAATAAATTGCTTGAACTAACAATTATGTTTTCAGGTGTAAAATCGTCCCTCTTCGCTACCGAGAACGATCAATTTCGGCCAAAACTGGAAACCGGGCAGAAACTTGAGCACAGTTCACTCTTTGGCCGATTTCAGACGCCTCAGAAGTCCAATTAA
>JAKUCV010004165.1:6846-18403 GCA_028386065.3 Turnera subulata | reverse complement strand
ACCACAGCAGAACGGGGTGTCAGAGCGTATGAACAAGACATTGGTGGAGAAAGTTCGTTGTATGCTGTCTAATGCTGGGCTAGGCAGAAATTTTTGGGCTGAGGCTGTGACATATGCTCAACATCTTGTTAATCGGTTGCCACATTCTGCTTTAGGTGGCAAGACCCCTTTGGAGGTATGGTCTGGAAAACCTGCTACAAATTATGATTCTTTGCGTGTGTTTGGCTCCACTACATGCTACCATGTAAATGAATCAAATTTAGATCCACGAGCAAAGAAGGCTCTATTTATGGGTCTTAATGTTGGAGTGAAGGGATACCATCTTTGGTGTCTAGAGGCAAAGAAGACTATTATCAGTAGGGATGTTACCTTTGATGAATCTGCCATGTTGACTATGGTAAATCCAGAAGAAGCTGGTGGTACTTCACAGCAGGTGGAGTGTGTATCAAAGCAGGTGGAGTTTGAGCCTACTATGTTGATCCCAGCTAAGAGCACCATTGGTGACTCTCCATTGACAGAGGAAGAGTCAGATGAAGAAGAGGTTCCGGCCCAAGAACCTACGCAGCAGTTCGAGTCAATTGCCACTAGTAGACCGAGACGAGAAAGGAGAAAACCAGAACGTCTCATTGAAACGGTGGCCTATGCACTTCCAGTCATTGATGATGTTCCTTTCACTTTTTCAGAAGCCATTCGGAGTTCTGAAAGTAGTAGTTGGAAAGAGGCAATGGAGGAGGAGATGAAATCTCTTCAGAAGAACAAGACATGGAAGTTGACACAACTACCGAAGGGAAAGAAGGCAATTGGATGCAAATGGGTATTTGCTAAGAAAGAAGGATTTCCTAACAAGAGTAATGTTCACTATAAGGCAAGATCTGTGGCTAAAGGCTACGCTCAGAAGGAGGGAATTGATTATAATGAGGTATTTTCTCCAGTCGTGAAGCATTCCTCCATTAGAATTCTGTTGGCCTTGGTAGCACAGTTGAATTTGGAGCTAGCTCAACTTGATGTGAAGACTGCATTCTTACACGGTGACTTGAAGGAGGAAATCTATATGACTCAGCCCGATGGATACAAAGTTGCTGCTAAAGAAAATTGGGTGTGCAAACTAGACAAGTCAATATACGGTTTGAAGCAATCACCAAGACAGTGATACAAACAATTTGACAAGTTTATGTTGGGTCAGAAGTACACAAGGAGAAAATACGATCACTGTGTGTATTTGAGAAGACTACAAGAAGGGTCCTACATCTATCTACTCTTATACGTTGATGATATGTTAATAGCTGCAAAGAGCCAAGTTGAAATTGACAAGTTGAAGGCTCAGTTAAGTAGAGAGTTCGAGATGAAGGATTTGGGAGAAGCCAAGAAGATTCTCGGTATAGAGATAAGCAGAGACAGAGAGGGAGGCAAGCTTTGGCTGACACAAAAAGAGTATTTGAAGAAAGTACTACAACATTTTGGCATGAATGAAGGGTCAAAACCTGTAGGTACTCCACTTGCTCCTCATTTGAAGCTTAGCAGCCAGTTATCTCCGCAGACAGATGAAGAACGAGAATACATGGCAAAAGTTCCTTATGCCAATGTAGTCGGCAGCTTGATGTATGCAATGGTATGTACGAGACCAGATATTTCACAAGCTGTTAGTGTTGTGAGCAGATATATGCATGATCCTAGCATAGGTCATTGGTAAGCTGTGAAATGGATTCTTCGGTATCTCAAAGATACCTTAGATGTTGGTTTAATGTTTGAGCAGGATGAATCACTTGGTCAAGAAGTGGTCGGATACTGTGATTCAGACTATGCAGGAGATTTGGATAAGCGACGATCGACAACGGGCTATTTGTTCACATTAGCAAAAGCCCCAGTTAGTTGGAAGTCTACTTTACAGTCAACGGTGGCTTTGTCTACTACAAAGGCAGAGTATATGGCTGTAAAGGAGGCGATTTGGCTCCATGGGTTGCTAAAAGACTTGGGAGTTGGTCAGAAACAACTTGTAGTATATTCTGACAGTCAGAGTGCTATTCATTTGGCAAAGAATCAAGTCTTTCATGCACGGATGAAGCATATCGATGTTCGCTATCATTTTGTGAGGGAGATTCTCGAAGAAGAAGAGATACTTCTCCAAAAAATTTTGACTTCGGAGATTCCTGTAGATATGCTGACCAAGGTGGTGACTAGGGCCAAGTTTGAACATTGTTTAGACTTGGTCAATATCCTGTGCCTTTGAGATGGTGCCAGTTGGCACAAGTTGGAAGCACTATGAAGGTTGTTCTTTGTTTGGTTGAGAAGATTAGTACTTGGTGGGATTTGAATAGCAACAAGGTGGAGATTTGTTGGAATAGTGTTGCTTATTCCATCCCACATCGTGGAGAAAGTGCTTGGTGAGGGGGGGGGGGGGGGGGGGGGGGGGGGGGGTTGTTTTGCTATAAATAGAACTTCCCCTTGCCTTAGTATATCATCCAAAAATTAGAGTATAATTGTATCCTAACAATTGTACTAAATACTCTTCTTCTCCTAGTAAAAAGAGCAGGCCCTTTTCTAGTGGTGCTCCGGAGACGTAGGCAAAATTGGCCGAACTCCGTTATCAATTTTTTGAGTGTGTTCTTTCTTTATTATTCCGCCTTTAATTTTCGCATTTGTTTATTTGTTTAGTATTCAACATTGGCTGGCTAAGCCGCCTTATCTCTATGTTGGCTGGCTAAGCCGCCTTATTTCTTTCTTAGCTGGCAAAGCCGCCTTGTTTAATTTGTTGGCCGGCTAAGCCGCCTTTGTCGGGTATAGGTTGTGAATTAAAATACTGTGCAAGTGAGTCCTGTCTAGGAGACTGGGTTTTAAGTGAACCACTGTTCCTCCAGTCTTTCCTGGGAATTTATCTTGGAATGATAATTCTGTCTAAGGAGCTAGGCCATCTTTCCTGGGAATTATCAAATCAGTTCAATTCACTAGTTTGTTGTAGTGGGGAATTTACCCGAATTTCTCCAAAACGGAGATGCTTCAGCCCAGTTGCGGCCTTAAAGAGATCATGCACTCAAGCACAAGGAAATCTGGTGTTTTTACCACCATTGGAGAAAAATAACAACATGTACTTCCTACAAGAAGGAGGAGCCTTTAGAGTCAAAATGGAGTAAGAGTTTTAATTTTGAAATAAGATATTAAAGATGTGGCATTTTAAAATAATATTGGAGCAAAATTTAACAGACAGATAAGCAAAATTTAACGGAATCATACTTTAGGACTTAGTTTGTTCAACTAATATAATGTTTAGGACTTGATTGGTGATTTCAAAAGGTTTAATACCAATTCAGTCTCAAACATAAAGGTTTAGGACCAAAAAAGTCCTTCTTCCCAAAGCCACAATTCATTCTTTAGCACATCTGATTTATTCTTCGTCTGCATGTTACATCCACTCACTTTTGACATCCAAAAACAAGATTCAGAGCTTGAGGCGGCATGGGTTTTGTACCTTCAACATCTAAATGGTTTAGTGCATCTCTCTTCTTCATTGATAAGAAAAATTGTCTCTTGAGTCCTCAAGCCCTACTAGCTTGTTTCAATATGTTTTCATATAGTCGTGATCAGATAGGTTCCTTCATTAAGGAGGCAAAATAGATGAATATTTGAATAGGGATCGTCATTCTTCTATATTCCAACAACAATTAGCAATTCATAATAGTTTTCTTTTTTCTTTTTTTTTCATTTAATTCTCCAGTGGATGTCTCTTTAAGACAACAAAGATCATCAGCTCTTCAAATATGTTGCTGAGATATGCAGGACCAAGTCAGAGTGGAAGTATGCTGGTTTTTCTGCAGTGCCTACAGCATCTGGCAAACAAACTTACCTATACTTCAATAATCAGGATTTTAGCCATGGGGCTTACTGTTCGATGTATAACTTTGACATTTTAGATTGTATTAGAAGTAGTACCACATGTATTAGTGGGTCGCTAATACTTCATCTCTTCTCTTAAAAAAAACCAACACTTACACACTGTCCCCCTGAATATGGGGTAAAACTTAAGATATCCCTGGCCTCTAACCGTTTTCGTGGCTTGGTTGTATACAAACAAACTCTACTTTGTCAGCCCTATACGGCAATGTTAGGCCTAGAAGTTTTTCTGGTAGGATAGGAAAAGGGTTGACCTTTACTGCGAGTATAGAAGTGATTGTACAGCAAATTCTGGATAAATCGCATATACAGGATCTGTACTATTTCAAAAATATCGTTTGGGGGTCTGTATTATTTTTTGTCCCTTTTACGGGTCTGTACTCTTATTTTTCGTACCTTTTAGGGGTCTCGGGCAGTCCAAGTCATCAGCGGGACTGCCCGAGACCCCTAAAAGGAACGAAAAATAAGAATACAGACCCGTAAAAGGGACAATAAATAGTGCGGACCCCTAAACAATACTTTCGAAATAGTACGGACCCTATATATGCGATTTACTCGGGAAAAAACTCGTATACTATCCCTTAAGGAAACTACCGTAAAGTCAAAAATGGCCATAACTTCTTGCCCGGAACACGTTTTGGTTCAAATTTTTTCCTCAATCTTATTTTAACATGGTGTAATGAATAGTATCAGTCTCCACACTTAGCTCAAATTTTAAAAAATTAGCATAAAACTCGTGCCGTAAATTCGAAAATGGCCATAACTTCTCGTTTGGAACTCGTTTTGGTTCAAATTTTTTTCCCCGTTCTTATTTCAATATGATGTAAAGGATAGTATTAGTCTCCACTCTTATCTCGAAACTTGAAAAAATAGCAAAAAATCAATGTACTAACCCTTAGGGAAAACGACCGAGAATAAAAAAATGGCCATAATGAGTTATTAGTTCCGGACGAGAAGTTATAGGGTCAGTACGATTTCAAAAGTATCGTTTGGGGGGTCTGTACTATTTATTTTCCCTTTACAGGTCTATACTCTTATTTTTCGTCCCTTTTAGGGGTCTCGGGCAGTCCACGTCATCAACGGAGCTGCCCGAGACCCTTAAAAGGGACGAAAAATAAGAATACAGACTCGTAAAAAGGACAAAAAATAGTATAGACCCCCAAACGGTACTTTTAAAATAGTACGGACCCTATATATGCTATTTACCCAGCAAATTCTCTATCCTCTGGGAACTTTGTGACGGTAGCTGAGATGGTGGTAATGGTATACTATACATAGGATACTGTGAAACTACTAATCTAGCAGTATATCATATAAAAAAGAAAAACTAAGATTGACTGAAGTCGTAGTTGCGTTGTTTGGCTGAATATAAATCAGCTCTAGTGATTTGTTAAGCTGATGATTTCTGTGGTCTGTTGTTGAGATTCTTTTTCTTATCATTTATGCAATCTCATACTGTTATTATCATTATTATTATTATCGTTAATTGTTGCAAAGGGGAAAAAAACTCATCTATATCATCAAATCATTAGGCCAGCATGCCCTCATCACCTTATACTTTATGAGATTAATCGATATGAACTAATGCCAAGCCTATAAAACTTTCAACATATATCTATAAGCCGGCGACATGCAATCTTTCCAAACAATGAAATAGGAAGGATTCATTTAAAAAAAATACAAAATAAAATAAAATGAATTGATTAAATATGGAACTTTTAATATGATGATATCGTTAGACACATTTTGTGATCCAGAATCTAAGCACGCACAACCAAAAATTCCAAACATTTAGCATACCAAAATGTTACTTAGAGACACTATCATTCATGGTGCAAAAATTTGCCAACAGGCACCTCCTGTGAGTCATTTTGCAGACGACAGTATTATACTTTGTCGTGCAAATCAAACTGAAGTGGATGATATTCTATCAATCATTCATCAATACGAACAAGCTTCGGGCCAGCGGATTAATTTTGAGAAATCGGAATTTACCACAAGTCACAATGTTGCAGCAAACAGAATTGATTTTCTCCAACGAAGGATGGGTATTAACTCTGTAGACCGGTTTCACACATATCTGGCTTGCCAACGATGATTGGTAGATCAAAAAAGGCAATATTTGCTACTGTTCGTGATCGTGTGTTAAAAAAATTAAATGGGTGGAAGGAGAAAGTATTGTCCAAGGCAGGCAAGGAGGTGCTCATCAAATCGGTCATTCAAAGCATTCCATCATATGTTATGAGCTGTTTTCTTCTCCCTGATTCTATTTGTGAGGAGATTACTGGAGCCATTCGATGATTTTGGTGGGGCTATGATTCTGGACGCAAAGGCATTCATTGGATAGCATGGAAAAAATTATGTCTTACCAAGCAATATGGCGGCATGGGCTTTCGGGATATGCATTCTTTTAACCTTGCTCTTTTGGCCAAGCAAGCCTGGCGTATACTACATCAGCATGACTCGCTTTTGGCAACTGTTCTCAAAGGAAAATATTTTTCTAGGGGTGATTTCATGCATGCACAGTTGGGTTTTAGGCCAAGTTATGTTTGGAGAAGTTTATTACAGGGTAGAGATGTTATAACAGATGGTGGTGGCTGGGTGGTTGGTGATGGCTCCACTATTTGAATGTACCAAGATAAATGGCTCCCTGGTCCTTCTTTTTCCACTGTACTTTCTGTCCCACGGCATGCCAACCCCAATACTAGATTTAGTGCTTTTGTGGATGCTGATGTCTTCTCTTGGAATATTGCTCTTCTTCAGACTGTTTTACCTGCTTCGGATATCCAATGCATCAATTCCATACCTATCAGCTCTACTGCATGCGATGATTTTATTTGTGGGCCACATACTCACAATGGGTTTTATTCTGTTAGGAGTGGCTATCACTTCCTACTGTCAGCTTTGGTTCACGATGAGGCCAGAGGCAATAGTGGAAAACTATATGGCAATTGTCTTTGCCTCCAAAGGTCCTCCACTTCCTATGGAGGTTGTCTCATAATATCTTGCCCACACGAACCCGCCTTTGTGAGAGGCATGTGGAAGTCACTTCAATGTGTGTTTTATGTGCAACTCAGCCTGAAACTTGTACGCATCTATTTCGTGATTGTAGTGTTATCCATGAGGTTTGGCGTGGTTCTCGACTATCTTTCCCATAATCCTCCCAGCAGGATGTTTTAGCTTGGATAATGGAGATTTATGAGGCAGTCCCTTCTGATACTTTTGAGGATATTATCATGACTATCTGGTTTATTTGGAAGGGCCGCAATGATTTTATATTTAATTCTAAGCCATTCAGACCCCTTGCTATTGTTGGTTCCTCCCACTTTGGCCACTTTGGGGGGTCACCACCACCACTAATTCCAATTAATGGAGCACTAAGAGGTTAATGGAGCACTAAGAGTTAGTGGAGCATTATTAGTGGATCTTTGCAAGTTGGTCCCTATAGTTGTAAAATCTTGCAATTTGGTCCATGACGAGATGCCTATAAATAGGCTCCTCATTTGCTCTTCAAAATCATCCCAACATTCACAACAAGTGTTAATAAGATAGTGAAAGAGAGAGTGTGTGAGAGGGAAGAAAAATTGAGAAAAAAAAATTCCCTTCTTAAATTAGAGAGTGACAAAATAGTGAGAAAAAATACCTTAGGGGTATTTTTGACAAACACTTGGGAAACACCTTGTGAGACACTATTTTGGGTAGAACTCTAGGTTGATTATACCCCTAAAATTTAGGGAAGTCTCTCTTGTAAGCCTACTATTTTATAGTGGAAGTTTTTCCGGTGGGATCGGGATTGTGGACGTAGCCCGGTATTTGGGTGAACCACGTTAAATACTGTGTGTCATTTATCTCTTTTTGTCCTCCACTTGTTTATTTCCTTGTGAGGTGATATTATTTCCACAAGATAGTGCCACCGGGCCCAACAACTGGTAGCAGAGCAGAAGGTTTGTGCTTTGTCAAGTGCAAGGTTGTGAATTAATACACTGTGCAAGTGAATCCTGTCTAGGAGACTGGGTTTTAAGTGAACCTTTGTTCCTCCAGTCTTTCTTGGGGATTTATCTTGGAATGATAATTCTGTCTTAGGAGATCGGCTAGGCCATCTTTCCTGGGAATTATCGAATGAGTTCAATTCACTACTTGTACGGGCACTATTCACCGCAAGGAGTTTCCCAGATCGAGGAGATAGTCAGTCTTTGATCCAGATGGAGGCGAGGATAAACAAGATGATTACTCTAGACGGCACTAATTACCACTTATGGAGAAACAAGATGAAGGATCTCCTATTCGTGACGAAGATGCATTTACTGGTGTTCAGTACGGTAAAACCTGAAGAAAAGTCAGACAGGAGTGGGAGTTTGAACACATCCAAGTCTGCAGTTATATACGGAAATTTGTTGAGAATAATGTTTACAACCACGTTTCTGGCATTGAGCATGCTAGAACACTGTGGGAAAAGCTCGAAGAATTATATGCCTCAAAGACAGGGAACAACAAGCTATTTTACTTGACGAAGCTGATGCAAGTAGAATACCAAGAAGGCAAAATGGTTGCAGAACACCTTAATGAGATGCAAGGGATCGTGGACCAACTATCTAGCATGGGCATAAAATTCGACGATGAGGTGCTTGCTCTTATGGTCTTGGCGACACTCCCAGATTCATGGGAAACCTTGAAGGTTTTAATCACAAACTCTGCACCTAACGGTGTCGTGAGTATGGCAACCGTCAAAAGTGGCACTCTGAATGAAGAGATGAGACAAAGAACACAAGGCTCGTCTTCTTCACAGTCAGAGGTCTTGGCTACAGTGACGAGGGGGAGAAGTCAGAACAAAGGTCAAAGTAGCAGAGACAAGAGCAGGGGTAAATCCAACAAGTTCGCCAATATTGAGTGCCATCACTGCAAGAAGAAGGGCCACATCAAGAAATTCTGCAGACTCTTCAAGAAAGAGCAGAAGAAGAATAAAGGCAAAGATGTGAAGAAAGAAGAAAGCAGTGATGATGAAGCGAATTCTCTTGGAGAATTCAATGTTGTCAGTGATGATGATATCATCAACCTTACTATCCAAGAGTCAAGCTGGGTAGTTGATAGTGGTGCTACTGTTCATGCTACACCACGGAAAGAACTCTTCTCATCTTACACACCCGGTAACTTTGGGTCTGTGAGAATAGGAAATAATAAATCCTCGATGGTTGTCGGTAAAGGAGATGTATGCCTAGAGACCATGAACGGGATGAAGCTGATTTTGAAGAATGTCAGGCATATTCCAGATATGTGCCTGAATCTGATCTCTGTTGATAAGCTCGACGAGGAAGGTTTTTGTAATACCTTCTACAATGGTCAATGGAAGCTCACCAAAGGCTTGTTAGTGGTGGCACGAGGTACAAAGGTGTCAAAGTTGTACGTGACCCAGGCAAAGGTTCCTCAGCATGATGTAAATGTTGTGGAGAACGACAGCCAAGTTCAGCTGTGGCACAGATGCCTTGGACACATGGGTGAGAAGTCAATGGTGAAGCTGGTTAAGAAGAATGTTCTGTCACGATTGAACCAAATCCAGCTGAAGAAGTGTAGTCACTGTCTAGCTGGTAAGCAAAATAGAGTTTCTTTCAAAAGTTTTCCTCCGTCCAGAAAGAAAGATGTGCTAGAACTGGTACACTCAGATCTGTGTGGGCCTTTCAACAAGTCCCTTGGTGGTGCCCAGTATTTTGTGACCTTCATTGATGATCACTCACGGAAAACCTGGGCTTACACATTGAAATCTAAAGATCAAGTGTTATCAGTCTTCAAGCAGTTCCTATCTATGGTAGAAAGAGAGACAGGAAAGAAGCTGAAGTGCATCTGGACAGATAATGGTGGTGAGTACACAGGTCTATTTGATGTTTACTGCAAAGAGCATGGTATTCGGCATCAGTTTACTCCACCCAAAACTCCACAGTTGAATGGCTTAGCTGAGAGGATGAACAGAACTTTGATTGAGAGAACCAGATGCTTACTCTCTCACTCGAAGTTACCACAAGTCTTTTGGGGTGAAGCACTACTTACAGCGGCTTATGTGCTGAACCATTCACCTTGTGTTCCTCTTCAGTGTGAAGCTCCAGAGAAGGTATGGTCAGGAAGGGACATATCCTATGAACACTTACGAGTATTTGGGTGCAAAGCTCATGTCCACATTCCAAAGGATGAAAGAAGCAAACTGGATGCTAAGACGAGGCAGTGTGTATTCATCGGCTATGGCCAAGACATGCTTGGCTATAGATTCTATGATCCAGTGGAGAAGAAGCTTATCAGGAGTCGAGATGTTGTCTTTATGGAGGATCAGACCGTAGAAGACTTAGACAAAGCAGAGAAGCCTTGTGATGATCAAGAGGAGTTTCAGTTACCTCCAATTGAGACGCCAAGACAAGTTGGAGATGATGTTCAGGATATTCATCCTGAAATTCCAGATGATTCTAGTGAAAATGAGCCAGTAGATGCTATTGAGGATAATGGCAATGACGATGCAGATGATGATGATGCAGCTAGAGATGACCTTCCTCAGCCTTCAAGAAGCTCTCCTTATCGAACAAGATCTAGCAGAGTTGTGCAACGCTCTACCAGATATTCTCCAAGTGATTATTTGTTGCTCACTGACGGGGTGAACCAGAAAGCTATGATGAAGCTATTAATAATGAGCATAAGGAGAAGTGGATTCAAGCCATGCAAGAAGAGATGAAGTCCTTGCATGAGAACAAGACATTTGAGCTGGTGAAACTGCTTAAAGGCAAGAGAGCTTTGAAAAACAAGTGGGTGTTTAGGATCAATCATGAAGAGCACAGTCCACTTCCCAGATTCAAAGCAAGATTGGTTGTCAAAGGTTTCAGTCAAAGGAAAGGGATAGACTTTGATGAAATCTTCTCACCAGTGGTAAAGATGACCTCAATCCGCACGATGCTGGGATTAGCTGCAAGTCTCAACCTGGAGGTTGAACAGATGGATGTTAAAACAGCCTTCCTACATGGTTATTTGGAAGAAGAGATATACATGGAGTAGCCAGAGGGTTTCCAGCGGAAAGGAAAAGAGGATTATCTTTGCAGATTGAGGAAGAGCCTTTACAGCTTAAAACAAGCTCCAAGACAGTGGTATAAGAAGTTCGAGTCTGTGATAGGGCAACAGGGATACAAAAAGACTACTTCAGACCACTGTGTATTCGTTCAGAAATTTTCTGACGATGACTTCATCATCCTATTGCTCTATGTGGATGATGTGCTGATTGTTGGCCAGAATGTCTCCAAAATCAACAGCTTGAAAGCACAGCTAAGCAAGTTTTTTGCCATGAAAGACTTGGGGCCAGCAAAACAAATTCTCGGGATGAGAATTGTTCGAGATCGACAAGCCAAGAAGATATGGCTGTCTCAGGAGAAGTATATAGAGAAGGTACTTCAACGATTCAACATGGATAAGGCTAAAGCAGTCAGCTGTCCACTTGCTAACTACTTTAGACTTAGCCCTGAGCAGAGTCCATCTACGGATGAGGAGAAGAAAGTGATGGAGCGGATCCCATATGCCTCAGCAGTGGGAAGCTTGATGTATGCCATGGTATGTACCCGACCAGACATTGCTCACGCAGTTGGAGTGGTGAGCCGATACCTTTCGAATCCTGGTAAAGAGCATTGGAATGCTGTCAAGTGGATTCTCA
>JAKUCV010004164.1:0-16405 GCA_028386065.3 Turnera subulata | reverse complement strand
TGTGGTTACGGTTGTTGCTGTTGCTATGATGTTGAGTTGCTTGATTGAACCGCTGTTTGGCTGTTATTGGTTTATTGGATACTGTGTTGTGATTGATGTTGGACTGTGAGTAAATGATGTTATGAAACTGTTGAAGGATTTGTCTGTTGTGTAACTTGAGCTGATAGGAAATTGATAATTGTTTGGCTGTTATGGATATTGTGATTGTTGACGGTAGACAGTGTTGTGTTAAATAATTGGAATAAACTATTGACTGTGGATAATTGAGAAATGGGAATTGGAAATTGGAAGTTGGAATTGATATGATATGATGATATACGTGGGTAGTAGTGGTACGACCTGATGGTTTGAAGATTAATTCTGGGATGCTATGGTCGGTTTCTTGGTTTGGTTACTTGATTTGGTTGGCATGTTGATGCCTGTGGTTAGGGTATACCAAATACCCAGTGGTTCGGATATACCGAATATCCGGTTGGCATGCTGTTGCCTGTGGTTAGGGTATACCAAATACCCAGTGGTTCGGATATACCGAATATCCGGTTGGCATGTTGATGCCTGTGGTTGGGGTATACCGAATACCCAGTGGTTCGGATATACCGAATATCCAGTTTTGGGATGTTGATCCCGGTATGGTATTTTGGGTTGTTGAACCTGGTGTGATTTGGTAATTTGGGACGTGTTCCCGGTATGGTAAGATTTGGTTTGGTTTGGTTCTTTGACCTGGCATCCGGAATTAATTGATAACCTGGTACGACCCTAGCTTGTCCAGTGATAGGGACCCGAAAGATAAAATTGGAATTAATAACCATTATTCATTTGGTCTTGGCTTTGATATGATTTAGTAGGATTCCTCTATTGTGTTGTTTGTGTTGGTTTCCTCTGTTATGTTGTTCGTGTTGGTTTCCTCTGATGTGTTGTTTGAGTTGGATTCCTCTGTCGAGTAATATGTGTTAGTTGTTATGGCAGTATCCTTGTGATGTGATTGTTGTGCTTATTGTTGTGTTTATTTCGAAAGTATTATGGTTGATTATATATCACTGTTTATCTTTCGTCGGTGAGCGCTTCGGACTCACCCCTCGCCTGCGGGGTTTCATCCCGTAGGATGAGTTGTTTGTAGTGCAGGAACGTACAGGGCAAGCTGAAGCATACCCTCGGACAGGACTCGGATCCATTAGTTGCATTGGGCTTTGCATATGTAGTCATGTGAGTCATAAGTCTTCCGCTGTGCATATTGTTGAGTTTTCTCCTGTGTATATGTTGTATTTGGGCCATTGGGCGAGTTGGTTGTTGTTGATGTCCCCGGGGTTCGGGTGACGGTTCTATGTTGGGCCGAAGGGCCGGTTTTCAGTTTGGTTATTGGGCAGTTGGCCAGTTTATTATTTTTATGCACTAACTGTTGGGTTTTGTTGGGTTGGGTTGACGCAGTTCCGGCACGTGTTTACTGTGTACGGTAAATACGGGTCGGGGCGCTTCATTTAAACCCATTTAGGAGTAAAAACGTGTATGTATGCTAAGATATGCTCTAATCGAGTAACTCTAGATTTCCGGGTCTAAATCCAAAAGGATATTTTCTTATTCATAACTCCAACGATTAGGGATCTAAGGTTCACCGGTCTAATCCATTAACGATTCTCGGGCCTAAAGCCCACTAAATCCTTAATCACAAATTCCGGGCCGAGGGCCCACTTCCTCAAGTCCATATTTTACCGATTATGAAATTGGGCTTCGAGCCCGTTCTTAATGTCCGTGAATTTAATTATCTGTGATTAGGTCATAGGTCCGTAACTTTAAGTCCATTTAAAACCTTCTAGCTTCAAATTGAGATTATTGGGCTTGGGCTCGGTTTTCCCTAAAACCGTCCTAAAACCATCCCGAGCCCAAGATTAATCAGCCTAAAGTTCTATCCGTGTCGGTAATTTCTCCCGGCCACACACTCTAACTCTCCGCTCTCGGTAAACCGCAATTCACTAAATGTATAAATATAACTGTATTTCGGTAAATAAATTCTAAAATTTAAGTACATGACATAACCGAGATAAAACAAGGATAATACCGTCTAACACTCGTAAAAACGAGAAATATAGTCCGCTGGGCAGAACCCGAGCCTTCGCCGAAAAATTCCCGAGCCCTCGCCGGAACAGTGCACGCTCGCCGGATTCCGGTCACCCCGCCGGAACAGTAACCCGAGATGCCAAAAACAAAACAACCACTCTGCCCGGAGAACAACTCCCACTACGCACAAGTTCGGAATCCACCCCGACGAACACCAACCCGACCACTGCAACCACAAAACAACCGCCCGCACAAAACACCACCACCGTTCGACCTTAACACAAACCCGACAACACCCATACAATTCGATTAACACCCAACAAAACCATTAACTACTAACTCCAAATGAAAATGAACAAGAAAAAGGAGAAGGCAACGATGCTTACCGGACGGACAGGGGACGGCGACGCGACGGAAGGAGTGATAGCTGCACTCAATTTGTTTCAGCTCGCTCCCTGCCGTGCTTCCTGCAATTAATAGGCGTCGTGCAGGACTGTCCTCGACTCGTGGCAGTAGCGTCTGGGTGAAGATGACCGAGGCGGCGGAGAGCACGAGGAAAGGAAAAAAAACCGAAGATGGTGTGGTTGGTGGCGGAAGAGAAGTGTGGAGGAGTGATGGGTTTCCGGTACCTCGGGTCAGAAGCGAAGACAAGGAGAGACAAGGAAGAAAAGAGAGGGTGAGGGTGTGAGTTTTATGACCGTTGCTTCATGATGGAGAGGATCGTGGGAGACAAGAGCCGTTGAGGGTGACGGCTGTAAGGTGGAGAAGAAACGGGAAGAAGAAAAAGAAAAGTGGAGGAGAAGAGAAAAGAAAAAGAAAAAGAAGGGAAAAGGTAGGCGCCTGGCTTGACCTAGCCGGCCAAACGACAGGTCATTTGGTCTGGCTCGGTCAACGTCAGGTTGACCCTTCCATAAGCTTTTTTTTTTCACACCCAAAACGACGTAGTTTGGACTAAAACTACGGTAAACGTCGTGTTTCGTCCCGAAATACGTTTTAGGTCCGACGAAACTCAAAAGCAACGTATTACCACTCATAATTAATGAATCCAATGGAAAATAATTTAATTTAATTTCCATTACCAGATGAGTTGGTGAAGGTGCTCTCCTTGAGGGGGATAAAAAGCATCACGTCCTGAGTTCGAATCCCTAGTGCTGCAGCATGGTAAAGGATTCAACCCAAGAGGTATGGGCTGAGGGATGTGATGTAACAATACCTGAATATGGTGGGTCCCTCAGGGAGAGGGCCTTCACAATATTTTTTCCAAAATTATATACCAGAATATAAATAAATACCTATATATATATTATTTATTATTGTTATTATTATTATTTTTTTTAACTGGACTGGGCCATGAACAGTGAGCCCATGCCCAGCACAGAACAAAAACAACCCAACAGGGCGAGGCCCAACTGCCCAGGCCCAACCCGCGAGACCCAACCCAACACAACAGCCCAGATCACTATGCGACCCATCTACAATCAAACGGACCCTGCAGAACTCGGGTCTTACCTCCGGGTTGCAGCAACGGTGTTGACGGCGAAGGCGCGAGGAAGGGAGGCGAGCACAGCAGGGCGTGCGGCGGATGAAGGCGACTCCGTGGACGGTGGAAACTCGGGCGCTGGTGGCTGAGCAGCGACGCGGAGAAGCAGATCTGCCGGGTTTCGCCGCGGGTCAACGGCAGTTGGCTGCGCGTCTCGCGGCATATGGCAACGAAAGCGACGAGGACGAGTCGGCGACATCACGGCGCAGACGATGGTGGCCTCGGTGTGGCGTGCAGCGGCGCCGAACTCCTCGACGAGAGGAGGGTGACGATGAACAGTATCCTCCGGGTATTTTTTTCTGTTTTTCTTTCTTTTTTGTATTTTTTCTTCTTTTTCCTTTCAATTTTTTTCTGATTTTGCTTCTCTTTCTTTTTTTTTTGATTTTCTGTTTCTATTATTTTTTTCCCTTTTCTCTTTTTTTTTTCCTCTTTTTCCTCTATGTTTCTGTTTTTTTTTCTATTTTTTTTCCTTTTTCTATTTTTTTCTTTCTCTCTTTTCTTTTCTTTTTCTCTCTTTTTCTTTTTCCTCTCCTTTTCTCTTTTTTTTTTTCCTTCTCTTCTTCCTTTCTTCTCCTGCTTCCTTCTTTTATAACCGTAAAAATCACTGTGCATCACTGTTGACATGTGAATCTGTAATAATGCAGCTTGTCTGCATTACAGAGCGAGTCCGGTCCGGACCAGAAAATAACTAATACCCCCTTAGTTATTTTCCGGTGTGATTTTTCGAGAAATTCCGAAACCCGAAAAATACCAACTTAGGCCCGAAAAATCCACGGAAAAATCACGAGCGCGGGGAAACTCTCGGTTACGAAAAACGACGCCCGATTTACCTTGAATTAATTACCCAAGATTAATTCAACAATAAATCACGGTAAAAAGACTTTTACAGTCCCTGTAAAAATCAAAAATTTTACCCCGACTGTTACAAATAAGGTATTAGAGGACAAAAGGCATGGATTAATTAATTAGATGGAGATCCCTACAATTGGTTGTTGTAGTGATTAAAAGTGTATTGCTTCAAAGGATATATTACTATCCATCTTCAATGTCTAATTATGTCAAAAAAGATTAGACCTACGAGAGTACAAAAAGAAGAAGAAGAAGAAGAGTTCGGGAAAGAAGTTTTTGACTCCTATGACGATGATGAACCAGATGTAGATGCACATGCTATATGCATTACGAGCTATTATGGGAGGGGTTTGGAGGGGTACTTCAGATGTTTAAACAGATGGGGCAGAAGGTGGGGTAATCGTGGATTTTGCAAAATTAGCAAAACCAGCTGACACACTATTTAAAAAATATTCACAATTTTCTTTTGGAGTTCTAGTTGGGATTGAGCTCCTCTCCTATTGGGGGTAACAGGAGAGATCCTGTTACTTCAATTTCAACCCTTAGATTAAATCCAATGGTTCTCAATTATTTTATACTAAAAAGATAACTTTTCAATACCTCATTTATTTTTCTTCTTTTCTTTTTATTTCTTTCCTTTAATCGAGGACATAAAAAAAACAACTCATTTAATTTTTTTTATTTTTTCACGCATGCTCTTTACTCTCTTGTTTCTTCTCTTCAACCTGTGAAACGAAACAAAAAAATCACCATGAATACTGGATTTGCAGTAAACTTAAAAAACTGGTAGGTCTTTATGTTATGTTTAGAGTTGCGTATTCAGTGGATGTATCAATCATTTTTGTCTAGTACTACTTTTGGTAAGGTAAGTAGGTCTTCTTAGATCTGTCCATTTCTAGAAGCAAATAAGAAAGGAAAAAAATAGGACGAGATGTGATATGTATTATGTCAAAATAGGGCTAACAATGCATAAGGTTGAAGAAGGTAGAAGAAGCTCTTCAAGGTGTTTTATTAAAACGTATGGATGAAGAAGGTAGAAGAAGCTCCTCAAGGTGTTTTATTAAAACGTACTCCATAGGAGAATAATTCGCAAAGTAAAAATGTATTTTAGTTGTAAATGTGAAAGATACTTAAGAAACAAAAAAGTCACCCCAACTCTCTTGTTTTTTGAAGTTTACTGCAAATTCAGTATTCATGGTGATTTTTTGTTTTCCTTCACAAGTTGAAGACAAGAAACAAGAGAGTAAAGAGCATGCCTGAATAAAAAAAGTTAAATGAGTTGTTTTGTTTATGTCTTCGGTTAAAGGAAAGAAATATTTAAGAAATAAGAAAAATAAATGAGGTGTTGTGAACACCCAAATTTGACCCACGAATATTCTCCTAATTTAAATTTTAAGTATGCTTGAACCACAAGATTAATGAGATGAATTGGTCTTTGGCTAAGTCATATTTAGAATTTATGTTAGTAGAATTCACTTATTTTATGAATTGAGCATTTATATGTGTTTTAGCCTAAGGATTAATTAGATGATTTAATCTTAGGATAAAAATATATATTAAGATCTAATTTACTAAAATATTATCTTATTTTATTTATTTGGGCTTTTTTATTTATTTCAATTCAATTATGTTGAGATGATTTATTTTTGGGTTAGGAGTAAATTTAGACACCTAGGTTAATGGAATATGGATTCTCCAGAGTTGATTGGGCCATAAACACATTTCTTGCTAACTAATCTTAGCTCTGATTTTCGTGAAAAATCATAATTAAATCATTGTTTAATGGTAAATGTGTTTTTTATATGGTTTTTGGATAAAATGGAGACATTAATGTGTATCAATCATACTTGGAAGGTTTAAGAGGAGTAATAATCAAGAAAAGAGGATTTTCTGGGTTAGTTAGAGGTTAATTACAAGGTTAGATCAAGTTAGATCGAAATTAGGGAGATTGGAATAAAAAAATGGAAAGAACGTGTGAAACCAGGGGGCCGGGCAGCCATCTCGGGATGACCGCCAGGTCTGGGCTTGGATGACCGCCGGTCATAGCGGTCATGCCTCCAGAAAGCTGATTTTTCTCCCGGTTTTGTTTCTAATTTGATTCTACACGGTTTTGGGCCAGATTTATTGCCATAATTTTGATCATTTAGAGGTGCACGACCCATGCACTCCCCAGAACTCTATAAATAGGATCCCCTATTCACATTCAAGGGGACACACAATCTCTTTCACACAAACCCCCCATAAGCTTTAGTGTTTGGAGAAACTCTACCTCTCCAAGACTAGAAATATTTTTAGGCAGAAACTCTGGAAAAATTTCGTAAGAAGCATCAACAAGAGAGCAGCAAAGGGTAGGCCAAAAAGGGATTAAAGATTGAGCTAAGGAGTGGGAAAAAAGTGGGTGAAGAACTCAACCCAAATCAAGGAGCTAGAGGAGGGCTATAAGAGGTAATCCTAAATCCCATTGTGTCGGTTATTTGTTGGTGATTTGATGCTTTTGATGATGTAATTGTTGTGGTGGGTTTTGAATCCGGTCGCCGGGGTACGTAGGCGGTTTCTAGTGGTAAAAACACAAGCCCAATTATTTTTATTTTCCCTTTTGTTTCATTTTAGTTTTGTTTATTTTATGCGGCTTATTTCCACACAACACACACTTTCACAAGGCATATAATTATTCTTCAATTGCACAAAGTTTCCCCCCAACATGGATGTGTGCCTAACACCTTCCCATCTGTGACGAACTCCTGGGCCCAATATCTTTGGTTCGCTAGTCGGTTGCCTTAAACGGAGTCATTGGGGCTTAAGAACAGTTTTTCCCGAATTTTGTCCTATAATAAAATTCGGGTGGCGACTCCAAAGATATTGGGTGACGGTTGAGAAGAAGGTGTAAAACAGATAGATGAAGAGGTCCAATTGATCTTGGGTCGAGTCCTCACAGATATTAAAAAATTATATTTTTAATATAAAATAATTAAAAACTATTGGATTTAATCTAACTGTTAGAAATTGCAATAACAAGATCTCTCTTGTTATCCGAACGGGAGATGAGCCCAATCCGTTCTAGCTCATACTTTTTCTGGTTGATATACAATATACTATACTCTCATACTTTAAAAGAAAAAAAATAAGAAGGCACTGCTTTCATCCAAAACACGATCATTAAGTTCTCATCGAACAAAAAGGGAAACCAAGCAACCTCCCTCTTTTTTCTTTGACAAAATCAAAGACCTAAATCATCGGCTACCCCTCTCCCTCCGGTCTATCTATCTATCTATCCATCAACCGCCTCGAAAAATCATCAACCGTAATCCATTCTTTCTTTTCTTCTTCAACCTCTTCCTCCTTTTTCCAAATGTAGTTGTTTCCCTTGCAACGACGAGTCGCGAATTGAAAGCGCGAAAGCATTTTTATTTGGAGCTCTATTTTTTTTATTTACAATAAGAAGGAGAAGAATGGCATTGGCTCACGCGAATATAATGCCTGCTCTCCCTTCCTCTTACCGCTGTTGCTGTTATCTCTCCCGGAATCACCAGCAGCAGAGCGGTTTAAACAGAAGCGATCCCAAGCGACCAGTCGGCATTTCCATTTCTAGGGTTTTGAGCAAGAGAGCTGCTCTCCAGTTCCGGCGATGGATTCTGCTAGCCGCCACCGCCGACACTCGCGTTTTAGACAATGCCGCCGATCGCGCCTCTGCCGCCGCGGCGGCCACCGTCGAAATCCCCGTCACTTGTTACCAGGTCATACACTAACACAAACACTAACACTAAGGCTCTTACTTTATATTTTGTTCAACTTTTGCGTTTAATTTTTTTTTTTTGTATTAGTGTCTCTATCAAATTTGTGGATATCTATCACCTGAAAACGGAGGTCTCTCTGGCATTTCGTGATATTAGCATGTTTATTAAGTTTTTAAAGAAATGAAAGGCTGTTTTGGCACTGCTAACTAGGAAGGTCAATAAAAAGTTTCAAGTACATTTCTATGCTCTCCTGGTGTTGAAATTCTGACTGTTACCATTTATTTTCCTCCTCTTGGTGAAATTTTAGCGCGTTAAGCAATTGTTACAAAAAATTAAGGGGGTTACGTTTATGTACTTCAGGGAATTGGTTTTTGTTTAGTTAGTCACCTGCTGTTTAATTGATCATTTCGCAGCTTCTTGGCGTTCCTGATAAAGCGGAAAAGGATGAGATTGTTAAGTCAGTAATGGAATTGAAAAGTGCTGAAGTAGAAGAAGGTTATACAAGGGAAGCTGTTTTGTCTCGCCAGGTATAGAGTGAACAGTCCTGCTTTCAAGTGAATTTCCTGCTTTCTCTCTCTAGTTGTGAAGCTGTTATCTTTGAAAGTTGTATTTTGAATGAGAAGGAAGTCGAAATTATGAATTTTTGTTCTATTTTGGTTTACAGGATCTACTCATGGATGTTAGAGATAAGCTGCTCTTTGAACCGGAATATGCTGGGAATTTAAAGGAGAGGATCCCACCCAAATCTTCTCTTCGCATTCCATGGGCTTGGTTACCAGCTGCTCTGTGCTTGCTTCAGGAGGTAAATATCTATGGCCTTTTTTAATTTTTATTCAGGAAACGATGCCATGCCTTCTGAGTTTCTAGCTGCTTTATTCAGTTTTCTTTTTCTGTTTGACGCCATCCTAGCTATTATGATGATTTCATTTGTTTGGTGTTATTCTTATTATTACTACTATTATCATTCCTACATATAGCATGGTCCTGGATATACATACTACTGATCTATATCCTTGGATGCAGGTTGGAGAAGCAAAGTTGGTGCTGGATATTGGCCGATCAGCTCTCAAGCATGCAGATGCAAAGCCACATGTCCATGATTTGCTTTTATCTATGGCACTAGCAGAAGTAAGAAAATTAGAGAGAGGTCAGAATGTTCTAGCTATTTTGTAGTGGCAGTTTTGTTATGCTTCCTCTTCTTATCATAGGTGCTTTCTTGAAGTGTGCAATTGCCAAGATTGGCTTTGAGAAGAATAAGGTGTCACTAGGGTTTGAAGCTCTTATACGTGCTCAGTGCCTTCTAAGCAAAACCTCGCTCGGGAAAATGGCATTGCTTTCTGAGGTGATTTTATTATAATTTTTGGTTCAAGTGAATTTGTGGATCTGTGAGGTGCTTGCTACTTGTGATGCTGGCCAATTAAATATTTTAGGGCTAGGTGAAAGATTTAGAAGAAATATGAACATGCAGTGTGTCGGAATATTTTTGAAAAGAATATGATAGTATATTGTCATGTTTCCTCTCTTGTAGCATTCTGATGCTTGATTTGTGCGTAAGACTTCCTGTTAGACTTGTTGCATGCCATAGTGTTTTTCTCACACCTCGTGTACTGTAAACTTCTTGCCCTTTATTTTCAGATAGAAGAATCTTTGGAGGAGCTTGCGCCTGCTTGTACATTGGAATTATTAGGCATGCCACACTCTCCTGAAAATGCTGAACGAAGGCAAGGAGCTATAGCAGCATTGCAGGAATTCCTCAGACAAGGTCTGGATGTGGAAACCTCATGTCGAGTCCTAGATTGGCCTTGTTTTCTGAGCCAAGCATTTAATAGGCTCATGGCTAAAGAACTAGTTGATCTACTTCCATGGGGTGATTTAGCCCTTGTCCGGAAGAGCAAGAAATCACTTGAATCACAAAACCAAAGAGTTGTTATTGACTTTAACTGCTTCTATACATCGCTGATAGCTCATATTGCTTTTGGGTTTTCAAGCAGGCAAAAAGAAGTGGTATGAACACTGGACCATGCCTTTTAACAAATTTTAAGTTCATTATGTTGCTGTTGGTCTCATGGACACTAGTCCCTGTATGCTGTGAAATGATCTTGTATTCTTCTTGCTTATGCTAATTTTCTTACTGTTTTGCAGATCAACAAAGCAAAAGATCTGTGTGCATGTTTAATGACATCAGATGGCATCGATCTAAAATTTGAAGAAGCTTTTTGCTCTTATCTTCTTGGCGAGGTATTATTCATGCCCTTATTAAGCATCTGTCTTTTGTTTGTTATTACATTTTCAAATTTGCATCTTGCTTTTAGCTTTGTACTAGCAATTTTGTCCTTTGCTTCCCCCTCTTCCCCTCAGTTCTCCAGTTTTCATAAGTTTGTTATTTGGTTTTTAGGGTAATGAGAGCCAGGCTGTTGAAAAGCTTTTGCAACTAGAAGTAAATTCAAATCTATCTGCTCGAAGTGTGCATCAAGCCCAAGTGAAGGAGATTAAAAATGTATCTAGTGTAAAACCGTCATTGGTATGTCTTCCTTGTTTATGGAGCTTATGCTTTGCACACAAGCACATGCTTTTATAGCGTCTTTAATTGGAACTCCCTGTAACTTATTTGTTGTTAGGCTTGTTGTTTAGTGGATCATTTTGGGTTTAGACATAAGCTCTGCTTCATAGCCCCTTGATACCCTTAGTGGAAAACTTGTGTATTTTCTGTTGTCTCACCCTTTCATATTGTGCTATGATGCAGCTTGCTGACTTAGGATTTCACTCCATCACTTGTGCCTGGTGCATTTGTTGACTTGATGACTATGTTTGATTTTCTGTGTACTATTTAGGCTATTGTGCTTCATAATCCTACTCTCTTTGGAGGATTGAAGCCAGAGACACAATGTTAATACCTTAAAGTAATCCCGTAGTAATATCATGCATCTACTTTCTTTGTTTTGTTTATGGAGTATGCCATTGTGTGAGTTGGTATATGTTAGTCATTTCTTTCATGATGGTTTACTATTTTACAGTCCTGGGAAGAGCAAAC
The DNA here is from genome assembly GCA_028386065.3 of Turnera subulata. Classification (NCBI taxonomy): domain Eukaryota; kingdom Viridiplantae; phylum Streptophyta; class Magnoliopsida; order Malpighiales; family Passifloraceae; genus Turnera; species Turnera subulata. The sequence continues at coordinate 5,199 of JAKUCV010004164.1, read as the reverse complement.
CTAGTAAATTCCAATCCACTCCATAATTCTTGGGATGATGGTTCTATATGCTTGTCGTACCTGTAATTCTTGGGTTTGATACTTTTGTGAAATATGATGCTTATATACCTGTGGTACATTACCAGGAAACATGGCTAAAGGATGCTGTACTTGCTGTTTTCCCAGATACTAGAGACTGCTCTCCGTCTTTGGTGAGGATATATTGATTGTAAATTATAAGCTCTGAAATTAGCAAGGGTTATTGTTTATGAAGTTATGCTTCTGCAGGTAGGATTTTTTTCAGGTCAAAAGAGAACCATTGTGAGCAGGAGAAGTAACTTATTGTGGCAGACCACCTCCTCTACATCTCCTAGACCAGTGTCCGATATTGCAATGAAACGAATGGGTCATGAGGAAGCACTTTCACATTCAAAATCGACTCAACATCTGGGTTCTGCTGTAAAGCAACTAGCTCCTACTAATTTGCAAAACCCACTGACACTTAACATGAACAGTAATGGGAGCGATATTGGTGAACCATCTGTTCAGTTGGAGAGGAATCTTGGTGCACATCATAGGAGAGCCTGGGAGAGTTTGTTTGACTATGGGAGTACAGTTGGAAAGATGATTTTTGTTGCAGTGCTGGGGTCTATTGTGCTTGTTGGCTTTAAGCTGTCTGTCATGAATGTGAGGAGGATGAGGACTACATCTACATTGCTCTCTAGTAAGCCTAATACGAGCTTCAGTTCACTTTCCTGGACAGGAGATTCTTCCCTTGATTACGATGTAAGACACACTTATATGAGTCGAAGTGGTATTGCTGGCAAAATGAGGAAACTGTTGGACATGGTAAAATTGAAGTTCAGGAATCAATTGGATCCTACGGAATCACAAAGTTCAAGGCTTGTTACAAGTCTATCTTCTTTGGCAACTGCATCTAGGAAGCAGATGCCTGTTGAAGAAGCAGAATCTCTTGTTAAGTATTGGCAAACAATTAAGGCTGATGCTCTGGGGCCCAGTCACCAAGTCCATAGCCTTTCTGAAATCCTTGATGAGTCGATGCTTTCTCAGGTAAGACTATGGATTGCAATTAGATTATCCCGCCATCAAGCCGCTTATCCAGTAATATTCTTGTGAAGCCTAAGATATACATAGTTGTTGTTGTTGTTTATTTATTTATTTATTATAATTATAGCCTCTAGCTGTCATCTTGGACTTGTAAATGTCCTTTCTCGCTTTTGAGTTTTAAGGTGGTTCTTGAATTTGTGTTTGAGTGGTACTAAGATATTGGTGCTCGCTGGCCTAAAACAAGTTTATCAGTGTTTCAATGTTCGATTTGAGAAAAAAATGAAAGTAAAAAATGTCAATCTGTGTTAACTTTCTAATTAGTCGGATTGTTGGATTGAATTTAACTTGATGCTGATGTCTTCCATCATTAACTAAACTTTAGCTTTTACCTAGTCCTTGCCTAAGTTGATGTAGACAGTGGAGGAATCCAGAATTTATTAGTTAATTAAGCTCTTTTCCCTCAAATTCTAAAGCGCTAACAGGTTGTTAAATTTCGGTGTACAGTGGCAAGAGTTGGCTGATGCAGCGAAAGCCAGGTCTTGTTATTGGAGATTTGTGTTACTGCAGGTGTCTATATTGCAAGCTGACATTTGGTCAGATGGATTCGGTCTTGAGATTGCAGAAATTGAGGCTCTTCTTGAGGAAGCCGCAGAGCTTGTTGATGAACCTCAGCAAAAGAACCCAAATTACTACAGGTAAGTGGATCCTTTAAGAACTTTGTTGCCGGATTGAGTTCATACTTCATATTATGCCGAGGTGCAATATGCCCTGTTAAAATTTTCCAGTGTTTACTTATTTTGTCTTAGCGTCCTTCTAACACATTTTCTCCCTCTTCAGTTCGGTAGTGGAGAATCTACAAAATTGTAAATGGATAGATTGGCATTGACCTCGACACTTAGTGTAGCATACAGAGGGGGAGGGGATTCTATTTATTGCTTTTCTGAACGGGGTGGTGGCTAAGTTGGATGCTTAGATAGGAATTAAATTTGATTCTTTTTTTTTTTAATTCTAATTTCTCAGGCCTTTTTAACAAAGCATGGTTAAGAAAATGTGCACAATCTCATTTATAACTTTCTTTCTAACTGCCATTGTCTGCCGCTGCATGGTGACTAAATAGCAATAGATGGGGTACAGATTTGCCTGCAGAGTAGCTGAATGCAATTATTTATCGGTTTTGTACTCTATGCACGGAGCAGAAAAGCATAAGACATACTCTCTCCGTTCTGAAATAATTGACTTTTAAAGGAAATAGCTTTGAAGAATTTAATAAACATTAAATGAGGTTTTTTTCATATTTATTGTTCATCATATGATATGATAGCATCCCCTTGTAGATTGGGTGCCAAAATTGCATTTTGAACATTCATATAAGAGCTCCATATTTGACCCCCAAGTTTACCAACTGGGGCAATTCCAAGCTTTTAAATTTTTATGTACTTTGATTGAACCTAAAAGTTGTTCCATTTACTCTTTTTTCCGGCTTTGCCTCATTGCCTGACCTCTACTCTAATCGCATCAAACGCAAAATGATGAATCCTAGTTGTCGAACCCAGGCAATATTTAAGCTTAGACCTTGAACAGTAATCTTAAACTTAATAGCAATAAAGTCTGTTCAAACATTGGGCTAAAGAGAACGTTAAAATAACCCCAATGGTGAGTTGGTGACCCAAACTCCCAACTGGATGTTTTACGTTTACCCTTGGGAGAATCGAATCCGCAATAAACGGTCACTGAAAGAAATGGGCTGACTCGAACCCTAAACGCAAGCCCAATAAACGGTCTCCAAGACTTGTAGCGAAACGGTGCGTTTGCTGCATTCTCCAAATTCACTCCCCGCCCTGCCTGGAGAGCTGCTCGATCAACTCCACTACACACTTTCATCTCCGGCGGTTCTTCCCTCTCTTCTTCTCCTTGGTGCGATCAACTATAGAATATGTTTGTTCTATAGTTTCCTCGGATATAAAAGCCATCATCCATTCTGTGAAGCACAAGAGTGGTACTGCATTTGGTGTATCACCAAAACATTCTTACAACGTCTTGTTGTTTTGACAACATGAAAATTTTATCAAACTTATTAGATTTTACATGCCAGCTGTAACTTGTCTTCGAGATGAGTTGTTGGAATACCAAATGCTTTGCCTTCCTGGATGATATTCTGCCATAGTGATGAATTCCATCTTCTAGTGATCCTTCATACTCTTTCCTGAAGCTCGATTGTTTATAATGTTCTTTGTCGAACAATGCAATTCAGGTAAGGAAATCCATGTGTCGGATCAAGCAAGTACTGACCGAGAGAGCTATCGAAGAACCGGATCCCAGGAGGACTGTTGACATGAAGAGGATGGTCAATGCTTTGTAATATTGCTCAATTCTTGTGTTGTGTCCCTTCCTCATGGATGGTTGCTGAACATAAAATGTCGCTGTGTTTCAGTAATGTAAGCATAGGTTATTGTAATTAAATCATCAACACTGGCAATAATCCAGTGGAGGATAATGGTTTAGGATTTGCTTAAGATGGCGCTACTAGCTCTTGGGGTGTTTAATATGGCAGGCTTACAAATTTATCTCATCTTCCAACTTGTAGGGCATTGCCTACCCACTGCAAATTAATCATAAGATACTGAAAGAGACATAACACTAGACCCCAATAAATTGTCATTCTCACATACTACCCTCTAGTGCTTGTGAAATCACTAAAATCCAGTTATTTCTTTTCCACACAATATAAAATGGGTTTAAATCCACTAGAACGATTGCATTAACTAGAAAATCAAAAATAGCTATAACCCTGGCCAGTTGGGTTCAAAACTTATAAGCCCAGCCCAGGATTGCCAACTTTCAGTGCCCCCATTTTGATTTGAGAATGACCTTTCAGGGAAAAAAAGAACACAAACGTGAAACAGATTACACGAAAAAAGGGAAAAATAAATGAGCAAAAAAAGCAAAACAGCAAAAAAAGACCTATTTCCTGATCCCTTCATCACTCCATCTCTAGTGAAAAAGATCCTCCTTTGTCAACTGAACAACCCATTCGAATCAACAACAAAAGCATCATCTCTCTCTTCCCTTTATGCAAAACTAGATTCAATAATATCCCCAAGTAGAGTAAGGACTATAAACTTAAACATCTAACCCATAAAACACACACTCACACTCTTTAGTCTTTACCAGAAATATAAAAATGTCACACCAACAACAACCTTAAAACCCCAGTAGTAGTAGTAGCTCCCCCCCTCACTCCATTTCCTGCTTCTCTTCCCCTTATTCACACAGCCAAATAATCAAACACCATGGGTGGATCAAAAACCGCCGCCGGTGCGGCGGAGCCCATCAACGGCACCGCATCAAAACCCTCCTCCGGCCAGGCCCAGAAACCACAGGCAGATCTGCTGCCGGCCTCCTCCCCTTTCTCCCTAAAATCCCTGAAACTGAAGACCAAGCAGCAGGAGCTCCTGATCCGGGTCTCGATCCTGGGCCTCGTCTACATCCTCGCCTTCATCACCCGCCTCTTCAGCGTCCTCCGCTACGAGTCCATGATCCACGAGTTCGACCCCTACTTCAATTACCGGACTACCCTTTTCCTCACGGAGAAGGGTTTCTACGAGTTCTGGAACTGGTTCGACTCCGAGTCGTGGTACCCTCTCGGCCGGATCATCGGCGGGACGCTCTACCCGGGACTCATGGTCACCGCCGCCCTCATTTACTGGACCCTCCGCCTCCTCCGCTTCGCCGTCCACATCCGCGAGGTCTGCGTCCTCACGGCGCCGTTCTTCGCGTCCAACACCACCATCGTCGCGTACTTCTTCGGGAAGGAGATTTGGGACACCGGCGCCGGGCTGGTCGCCGCCGCATTGATCGCCATTTGCCCAGGTTACATCTCGAGGTCGGTGGCGGGGTCTTATGACAACGAGGGTGTGGCCATTTTCGCTCTGCTGTTGACTTTTTACCTGTTTGTTAAGGCGGTGAACACGGGGTCCTTGGCCTGGGCTCTGGCTTCGGCTTTCGGGTACTTTTATATGGTCTCTGCTTGGGGAGGGTATGTGTTTATCATCAATTTGATCCCGCTTTATGTGCTGGTGCTACTCATCACGGGGAGGTATTCCATGAGGCTTTATGTCGCGTATAACTGTATGTATATTCTAGGAATGCTCC
>JAKUCV010004163.1:70443-107480 GCA_028386065.3 Turnera subulata | reverse complement strand
TTTTGGGTCTGAAAAATTCAGAGCATTGAGCCTTGAGAAGTGTTCTTGAGAGCTTGAGAAAACACACACTTACCCCATTCTTTGTGAAAGAAGGAAGAACCCAAAAACATCACAAAACACCACAACCATACAAGCTCCTACCTTTGTTGCTAGCACATCAAGTGGGAGTGCTCGAGGCTTGATTCGTGTGACGATTCGAAGCCGATCACGGTTCGTGTGGATACCGTAGAGGAGCAGGTCTTCTTCTTGCTCTTACTGATTCCTTACACAAGTTAGGTGAAAGATCCTAATCTTCCAGGTATGTAAAAATTATTATACGGTTTACTAGCTTCACATGTGTTCTTGGTTGTTTCCCTTGTCTTCCGCTGCATCTTTTGCTTTTATATGAATGTCATATAGCCTAGGGAAACTTACAGTTCCAGTTGTGGTTCCACCCGTGGTTTCGGTTCAAACCACCTCACAGCCTGTTGTTAAGCCACACACTGTGGATCTAAACATTGCACAGCAAGAGCAGGATGATGATAACGTGATGTCTGATATACTCAAAGTAAGCAAGGAAGCTGTTGACTCTGTTCGTTCTTTCGAGCTTGTGGCTTCAGAGAAACCAAATGAATCAGTTGACAGTGATCATGAAACACCAAAGCCTAAGCCCTCTCAGAAAAAGATGCATATTGAGGTGTCTCCTACGCCGACAAAAGTTGTTACTCCAAAGAAGAGCACTGGTATTGTCTTTCATGAACCAACTGACTCTGTGGTTTCCAAGAAACCAGTTCCAAAACCAATGACAAAGGCTGAAGGGAAAAGGAAGGTTGAAGAACCTGAACCAGAACCGGAACCAGGAGATGATGAAGAATCTGGAGATCACTCAAGCTCGAACAGTTCCAAGTCTGAGGATGCTGCATCAGAAGAGACTGAAATTTCTAAGAAGAGAAAGAGGGGAGATGATTCGGAAGATGACTCCAACTTCATTGATGCAGAAGAGAGTGATAAAGAAGCTGATGAAGATGACTCAGACAAGAATGACTGAGATGAAGATGAAGAGCACGATGATGAAGAAGATGAAGAGGAGGAAACCCCAGCTAAACCTCCAAAGAAGAAGGCAAAAGGTCCAGTCAAAGGAAAACCTTCAAAGAAGAGGAAGAAGAGAGAAGTGAACTTATCTGCCTTTTATGCACCACATACTGTGGTTATGGAGGATTTTGCTGACTTGGGGGTATCTGATCTCTTGAAGAAAGTTCAGCTTGGATATCTAGCCACTTTGAAGGCCAAAGCGTATGAACCAATGGTCAAAGATTTCTTTAAGTATCTGAAATCGACCACTAATGCTGCTGGTGCCACTGCATCAATTACCACCCGTCTTAATGGTAAGACTATTACCATTATTGCCAAGGACATCATCACGATCCTTAAGCTGAAGCCCGGGAAACTTCAAGTGGTGTATGATAATGAGAAGCACCATAAGGGCACTCCTACGGATGTTGAGGGAAACAAGCTGCTCTTTGGTAGATCTTACCAGAGAGGGAAGTACAAGGATTTGATTCCAGTGCATCGCGTGTTGATGTACATGCTGACTCGTGTGGTTTTACCGAGACCACACCATAAGACCATGGTAATGCTCAGTGATCAGTGGACTTTGGCCTGCATTATCAAGAAGACACTCATCTGCTATGGAACTCTAATTCTTCATCATCTGGCCACCTGCAAGGTTCCATGTTTTGGAGGTTTGATCACTCTCTTGGCTCGAAAATTCTTTTCGATTCCCACAGATGGTCCTGCACCTATCAGTCCTGTGATTATCAGCAGTCTCACTCTATCCAAGATGTCTATTATGCCTGATGCTGAAGGAAACTATTCTGTGACCAAGAAACCAAAGGGGAAGGCTATTCAGAAAGATGATCTTCGTGACCGTGTGGTTGCGGTTGAAAGTTTGCTAGATGATCTTAAAGATCAGATGACTGACTTTGAGGCTACTGTGATGGAAGCTCTGGATAAAATTGCTGCTTCTCATCCTGAGTCAGATACTGATGATGAGTGATGCCTTAACTGCTGATGCCCCTAGGACATGCATTGCATTTTGTGTTCTTCACGGTTTCTAGCATGGTTCCTATTATGGTTCTTATCATGGTTTTTATGATTGGTTCTTATGTTGGTTTTTATGTTTTGAACAATGTCTTTAATTCTGTTTCTGTTTTCAGTTCGGATATTTGGTATTTGGATATTATGTTTCTTTTCTCATAATATGCCTGCTATTTCTACCCTTTGTCCTTATTATATTTTGTTGATGCCAAAAGGGGGAGAAAATTGTTGGTTGGTTGGATGGAATCTGGAATCCAACTCTGTTAAGCATATATTATAGATGATTATTGTTGATTGTTGATTATTATTGCGCTACTCTACTGTTTTCAAATGTATGCTAGATGATTGGTGCTATAAGTAGGGGGAGGTTTTTGGCTAAGTTGAAAAAACCAATGGTGCTTTAGGCACAAAAGTTTTTGTTATAGGGGGAGTATTCAAGCAGGGGGAGTGTGCTTATATGAAGTGCTATTTTTACTAACCCCAGTTTTGCAGAGATCAACACAATGTTTGTCATCATCAAAAAGGGGGAGATTGTTAGCCTAAACATGGGTCTAATACTTTAATTAGTGTTAATCCACAATTAACCATGTTTAGTGTGTTGATATATTATGATTTTGATGACTAACAAACTGGATTAGATGTTTGCCATATATACTTGTGTTGAGTTTTCTCGTAGGTTGGTTTTCAGCTTGGTTTCTCAGCTTGGTTTCAGAAGAAACCACACCTGTCTGTCAACATCGTGGTCCTAACTGCAAGTGGCCAAGTGGTCCTAATGGTCCATACAGCAATTAAGGCCAACTCCCAACTACTCCAACGGGCAGAGAAAATGGTCCAACACTGGAGAGAAGTCTTCAACCCTTGTGTCTCACCTCTCTTTGATCAACTATGTGAAGGGGACCATGTGGTCCACACTTATGGTCCCGGATTGCTAAAAATGGAATGTTTTCAAGTAATTGAGCTGCAAAGAGAGTGGACTTCCTGAAATGAACCCAACACCAGCTAGTGGATTGTGGAGTCAACTCTGAAAACTGATTTATACCACATAGTCGTTGGATGAAGATACTTTAGAGCCGTTGGATGAAGATCTTCCTACCTACCCCCACCAACTCAAGCACTATATAAGGAAGGCCATTGCATATCTTTCTTCCTTAACCCAACCATTTGAAAACGTGCTATTGAGTTGATTATTGAGCATATACTTGTTGTGTTCTTGTTGTTCTTGAGAGCTTAGAATTTGTGCTTAATCTTGTTCTCCAAGTTCTTACAAAGGGTAGTGTGTTTAGGCAAGACTAGTGTAGTATTGCTGGGTCCTCAAATCAGGGTTTTGATTTGTGTAAAGGTTAGAGTTTAGCCTGGGAAAAACTTGTAAAGGTTAGAGCTTAGCCTGCAAAAGCTTGTGTATGTAAAGGTTTGAGCTTAGCCTGCAAAAGCTTGGTTTCTGTAATCGGTTAAGGCTGATCCCGCAAAAGTCTAAGATAGTGAGTGTTTCTAAAATCCTAAAGGAAGGGCCTTTAGGTAGTGGAGGTACCTGGTGAGGGGGAACCACTATAAATCACTGTGTCATCCTTTCTCTCTTCTGTTTTTCTTTACCTTTGTGCATTTTACACTGATTTGCTCTGTGTGTTTGTGGTTCGTGAAGAAACCACTTGGTTCCTCAGAAACCAAAGTGGTTCCCTAGAAACCAACTCAGAAACCAAACTCGATAGAAGGGTAGCCTGATTCACCCCCCCTCTCAGGCCTATTCTGGGCATACAGAAACTGTGTCACATAGAGATACAATGACAAATTTTTAATCAAGCTATTATCAAGCTAGGTCACATTGTATCTAGACCTGTATTTATATTAATTTTATGAGAATAAACAAAAATCAGATAAAGGAAAAAATAATAACAAAATTTTTATCAACTTTTCTGATAAGATGAGATTCTGCTCAAAATACAATAACATGGAGGTGCTCTAATCAAGTACATAACCTTTATTAGCTTTTTTTATAAGAGTATAATCCTTATCAGGATTTTTTTAAAAAAATAATAATATGAATAAAAATAGAATTTCGGAGCACAATATAAATTTTATCAACTTTTCTGATAATAGTAAAATCCTTATCAGAATTGGTTTTTAAAAAGGATAATATGAATAAGAAATAGAATTTCAGAGCAAAATACAATAACAATACTTTTTCAAATGCATAATTTTTATCAGCTTTTTTTATAAGAGTATAATCCTTATCAGGATTATTTTCTAAAGAGGATTTTTGATTTTAGAAAATTATATTTGTCATTATGGTCACATGTCAAATTCTGATTGATTGAACTATACCTGTAAAACTCCACATGGCAATACAGGAATTCTCCTAGAGTCTTATGTGTCAATACTTACGAGAGGAGTTTGTTTTACATATATACAATAGATTGATTAAAAAGAAAAAATTTGATGATATCTAATGATTTAATCAAGTAGGCTCCTCTACCACTAGTTAGATAAAATTATTTTGTGTATATACATGCCATCTAAATATCTTGATAAATCATTAAATAATTAACTTATTAATCATGCATGTGATCAACACATACATGATTTTATGGTGAATATAAAACCTGATGGACTAGGTACCTAATGTACTAGCTTGGGAGGATTTGGTGCTTTCAAGATTACCTAGCTTGGGAGGATTGGGGTGCTTCTAATATTTGGTTCTAGCGTCCTCTTATGGGCAGAGAAACTGACACTAAAATAATTTCGAGGACTACAGCCCTATATTATATTTATATACTAAGTCAACTAGAGTGCTCATAATATTCAATAAATGGCCCCATAAAATTAAAAAATCTATATATACTTATATTTAGTAATATAAACCCGGGCCCATAATATTAAATAAATCCAACATTCGCATCTGCTTAGTATTGAGAATATATAGAATTGAAATATATATTTATGTTACTATGTTCGCCACTTAGCATTTCCGCCCTCAACGAAGAATATGAGTGAATCATTCTCAGGTCTATGGTGTTTTTTTCTTCGATGGAAGTCGATGTTTTATTCATAGGAAACAATATGTACAGAGATAGATAAATGAGGATGTACATGGCTTAAAGCCCACCAGGACGATTACATTCTCAAGACGATTACATTCTCAATTGATCACTGGGTGTCGGAAATATTTACTCGTTTCCCAGTACACCAACTCTTAAAAGGCTCTGATCAACTAAGTATGACATCCACATCATAAGGGAACTGCGGGTGGAGCAGTTTGAACCAAAAGTGTGCACGCACCCTACTAAGGTCAAAGAGCAAATCTGGGTGTAAGGGTTGTTGTCGGAACACCAACGCGTTACGCGCTAACCATACAGTCCATAGAACAGCAAAACCGAGTAATACCCATGCTTGTTAGGAGACCTGAGACCCGGCAAGCCACGGCCATTGGACGAACCAATCCTCCAAAGTAGCCGGTGAAACCCAAAGAATTCCCCACGAGCGATAGATGCGCCACCACAAAGACAAAGCGACCGAACAGTGAAGGAATAGGTGAGCAGTATCTTCAATAATAACTGAACACAACGGACAGAAAGAGTCTGCCTCCTGCAAAATTCCACGAGAGAGCAAGCCGAAGCGAGTAGCGAGGCCACCATTTAATGCTCGCCAAATAAAGTGCTCAATGTGAGGAGGAGCCACTGTTAGCCAAGGCAACAGACGAGGTACCACCGGAGAAGGGAATCTATGGAGCATACGATATCCCGTCTGGACCGTATATGACCCATTGGCATCCCCCACCCAACTCCACTTGTCAGGAACATCGTTACCAAACGAGACAGCAAGAAGCAACGAATGGAGATACTGGCACTGGTCAACTTCCCAAGAATACAAGGCAAGACTCCAGCCCCCATCAGCGAGCAAAAGGTTATCATGAAGAACAGTTGACAGAGAGGCTACTTGGAATAAGGAAAGTCTAAACAATCGCGGATATTTCTCCTTTAAACAACCTGCAGGGGACCAAATGTCAAGCCAAAAGCACGCAGCACGTCCATCACCAATTCGCAACTGCAAACTATTGGAGAGCCTATACCCTGAAATGCCTGTAAAATCACCACTGCGAACAATCGCAGACCACCCGGATGAGGCCTTCTGATGATTAAAGGAAATGCTCTCCCTTGTGCATTACAACGCACTTTTCCCGAATGACATTACTCCAAAGATGATTAGAAGCACTATGAAAACGCCACAACCATTTAAATAATAAACATTGATTCTTCACCAAAAGAGACTCAATACCCAGACCACCTTGATCCTTTGGGACTGCTATCTTATTCCAAGCAATCAAACTGAGCTTCCGACTTTCTCCAACCCCACCCCACAGAAATTCCCTCTGCATCCTTACCAACTTCTTAGCAACTCCAACCGGTAGCTTGAACATGGACAAGTAATATAAAGGCAATGATGACAATACTGACCGAAGGAGGACCACACGACCGGCAAAGAAAAGGAACCGTCCTTTCCAAGACTTCAACCTACTCCGAAATTTCGCTATAATAGGGTCCCAATTTTTAGCAAGTTTCATATTAGCTCCCAGCGGCAGCCCCAAATAAACAAAAGGAAGTTTGGTAGGTTTACGCAACCGATGTCCTGCTAAGACATCCACCTCCGACTCATCCATATTAATCCCTGTCAATCCACGTTTATGAAAATTAATACTCAGTCCCGATAACATTTCAAAGCAACACAGGATCCTCTTTAAGGTTAACAAAGAATCATACGAAGCAGGAGAGAATAGCAAAGTGTCATCGGCAAACTGAAGAAGAGCCAAAGGAATACCGTGCACGTGAATAGGATCAAACAATCCTTCACTCACCGCCCTATCTATCAATATTGGAAGTCCTTCAGCAGCCAACAAGAATAGAAAAGGAGAAAGACTGTCTCCCTGCTTCAAGCCCTTCTGCATAGAAAACTGAGCTGAGGGGGATCCATTGATGAGCACAAAAAGAACAGAGGAATCCAAACAAGCTCGAATCCAAGTAAGCCACCTAGCACCAAAACCCATCCGCGACATAACATCCATTAAATAATCCCACGACACTTAGTCATAAGCTATTCTAAAGTCCAGCTTCCAGACCATCGCCTTAGACCGAGCTACGTTAAGAGAATGAACCACCTCCGACGCAACCAAAGCACATTCCAAGATATTCCTCCCAGCAATAAAAGCAGACTGAGAAGGGCCAACCAGCTTATCCATAACTAGCTTGATCCTGGATGCAAGAATTTTGGACACAATTTTATACACTCCATGAATCAACGTTATCGGACGAAAATCATCAAAACTGCGAGTGTCTACTTTCTTCAGAATCGAAGTAATATAAGCACAGGTTGCACCCTTGGGAAATGAACCATTATGGAAGAAAGCATGAATCAAGTCAAACAGATCGTCCTTAAGAACCTCCCAACACTTCTTATAAAATGAGAAATAAAAACCATAGAAAACTGAGCTTTAGATGACTCACAGTCCCACACCGCTGCTTTAATCTCATCCAATGTCACCTCCCGTTCAGGCACACTCGCAGTGGGCTTATCGATGGTCCGGAAAGGCCACATACCAATTTTAGGATGCCTAATTGCAGGAGTTGAATATAAAGAAGAGAAAACCTGCATGCCTCTTGTTTATTCTCCAATGGATCCACTAACTCATCACTTCCTCGCCAGATAGAATGAATTTCTTTCTTACGGTCCCGATGACAATCCATAAGGTGATAAAATTTGGTATTCCGGTCCCCTTCCTTCCCCCAATTAACCCGCGACTTTTGCCTCTATATAACCGTCTTCTGTTTTTTCTTTTGAATCAAAAGAGATCGAGAAACAGCAAGCTCCTCATGCTCATTCAAGGTGAGTTCCCTCTGTTCAAACTGAAGCTCCAAGTAATCAATACGTCCCTGGAGCGAAGAAATTACATTGCCTACATTACCAAAAGTAGACTTATTCCACTTACTTAAAGAAATTCTCAAACAGCTCAGCTTCTGTAAGAACCTGAATCTTCGAGGCACCTCGACCCCAATACTCCTCCACATGTCACAAGTGACTTTAACAAAGTTGGGATAAGACCACCAACAATTCAGGAATCTAAAAGGTTTATAGCCCTAGTTCACTCTTTCTTATGCAAGAATAAGAGGCCAATGATTAGAATGACCATGCTTGCCTGATTGTAAGAACAGATTAGGGAATGCAAGGCACCAGTCCGGCTCCGCCATAATACGATCAATCCTACTAGACGCCACTGAATTAGCCCAAGTGAATAACCGCCCATCCAGTGGAAATTCATGCAGCTGTAGAGCACTCATGAACCTCCGAAGTGCACCGCTACCCCTCGCGCTAACCATGCCACTCCGTCGTCCGCTGCCACTAAAGTTTCGTTAAAGTCACCCAAAACCATCCACGATGAACTAAAAGAGCTCCTTAACACCTCCAACTCTACCCACATATCTATGCGTTGTTGTAAATCCCTCGGGCCATAAACACAACAAAAAGTTACCATGAGATTTTCACGGCGCAACAGACCCTCAACCAGTATCCAATGCACTCCTGACGATCTTCTAGTACACTCGAAGACATCTTCGTCCCACAAAAAAATGAGCCCACCCGTCACACCATCTGAATCCACTATAAGAAAATTCAAAGACTGAGGGGACCAAAACCTTCTACACCATGACTCCGTAACGCCACACGCTTTTGTTTCACAATCGAAAACAAAAGTCGCATTATTTGCAAAAATCATGGACCTCAAATGATCTCTCTTTCCCTCCGATAAGAAGCCTCTGGAGTTCCAGGAAATCAGACTAAGTATGAGCCCTCGAAGCACTCCATTCCACTGCCTCTTGAACGATCAGTTCCTTTCCCAGCTTCATCACCTCCTCAGTCGCTACCGAGACCTCCCAACCTAGAGCATCACCGACCCTGACCGTCTCCTTTGCTTCCAGCTCTGAAAATGAAACCTGTGTAGTAGGCTGGCCCAACAGTTGTGAAAGCCTAGCATTGACTCTCCTAATGTCATCATTCGCAGTTGAGTCCACCGAGGTTACATCACCAGGCTTAGTTAACTTCTTATACTTCTTTCTCTGGATCACTCGTGCCTCCTTCACTGCCTTCTCTAACCTTCTCACCAAATAACTATCACTTCTACCACCAGAAATCCATGTGCTCCGTGACTAAGAACCAGCTGAGTACAAAGAATTGGCTTGCCTTGTGTCCGAAGAGACAGTATTTACCTGTGGTGAATTTGGGTCAATATTGTCACAATCCTCCAGTGGCCCAAATACATTAGGAGTTGAAATTGGGCCCAAGATGGACGGAGGGGCTAATATGGTTTTTCCTCCACGTCTGACCTGTTGAAGGCAGTTATTACAAAGATCAATCATCACACCCTCGTCACTCACTCCCCCTGTTTTGTTTCGTTGGATACACGCATTCCCCTCCATATCAACCTCCACCGAACTCGTCTCACCTACCTTATCTTCCCCATCAGCCAAATTATCGCTCGCCGATCCCGTCTCAGAAGCCACAACACCTCCATCATCGGCATTTATGCCCTCAAATCCCACCTCCTCTGCATTTAAAACACCATTGCGAGATTCGGGCTATAATATCTCCATGATACCAAAAGGGTCGGCATTAAATGCCTGATAATCCGGTGATTTGGCTTTGTCTGAAGACTTCGGTGACTCATCGGGATCGGAATCGAAAACCTCCTTCTCCCCTGAACTGTCCACCACCATACTCCCATAGCTAACAATGCCACGTTCTCTCACATTGTAATCCTCCACCATGAATAGAGGATAAGTAACCCCACCGATTATGACAGCTAGTTCCTTATTCAGAAGACCCCAAAGCTCCGTCACAATCTGAACCCGTGCAGCATGTAATCGTGTCCTATTCAGAGTCTCCGGCGCTACCTGTACGACCTTGCCAAGCAAGGAGCCAACCAGATTAAAAAACTCTACATTTCACGCAGGCAAGGGAATGCCCCTAATCTGTATGCAATACATCCGGTTCGTCACCTTCACCCCATCATGCCATGCTTCGAACGAGTCGAACCACAGGGAAATCCACTCCGGTAACTCCTTGCAAAACCCTACAAGACTGGCCTTTATTGGAAAACATACCAAGATTGTATCACCTCCCAGACCCGAAATTGCCACCTCTTCCATATCATGTAGCTTCCACAACAAATGCACCGCTTCCATCTTGCTGGGATCTCGAACTACACCCACTGCACACCTAGATAGCCATTCATTCGTGTCAAAAGTTAGGATAAAAGAAACACCTGAATGCCGTGCTTTTTCCTCATCAACATTATCCCCTTTGACCACCTCCCCAAAAGGTCTCCGTGCTCCCTTCTGTGCCTGTTGTATAAACAGGGCCCTTCATACAGACGGCCTGTTCGATCCCCTTTCCCGAGAAACATTTGCACTCACCGTCCCATCCTCTACCTGGACTTTATTGACATCTGCTAACAACCACTGCAGATCACAGTTACTTCTGAACCTCACAAATCTGAACCTCCTCCCGTTTCTTGCAATTTCCTTGGTACGTATACGTCCACGACTTCACCATGCTTCGACATGATACGGTATACCTCCATTGGGGACCATTGGTGGGACAAGTTCTGGACATATAGGCTATAGACGTCACCGTTAGCCATGGCACATAGGACTTGCTGTCTGCTCCACTTGGAAAAGTAGAGTACCGTACCAGCCTGGTCACCCGTGCGATTCGGTTGCTGTGTGGAATTATCTGTCTGTGTGGCCTGGGTTTTTGTGCTATGGTTAAGGTTGTCGTTGATTTTCTGTTGGGGTGGGGTAGGTAGGGTAGGGGACATGGGAGAGGTTGGGAGCATGATGGGAAGTTTGTTTTTTGATGGGTTAATACTTCAGGTCTATGGTGTTGTAAAGTTATGTTGTGTTGTCTAGCTATTTTCAAGACTTCGTCTACATAGTACCCTAATTATGCAAGTTATAAACCCATCATTAATTTGTTTTAAATCATACGAGGCAGGGCACAGGGTTCATGCTGATTTGTGATATATATCTTGAGTTCAGGGTGCCACAAAATGGCAATCAACCGAGCACTAATTAAAACTGAACATGTGGTACTCTCGTACCTAGGATCTTTTTGTCTTTTTACCTTAGTAAATTGTTTCTAGCAGCAATTAGTTGGAGCGGTAAAATGGTCTATGAATATTAAAAAGTTTCACTTATATTGTAAGATGTAGCTTTAGTTTATTAACACCAGCACCTGCATTCTTTGTCTATCCTTAGGAAAAACCAGCAATTAGAGGCACAGTTAGCAAAAGCTTTGCAAGAAGCTGTACCCACGATAAATGGCTAAGGAAGAGGTACACAAAATTCTAAATTAGTATAAGGAGAAACATCTCTGCATTTTAGAGAAGCAGATTCTTCCTCAGCAGAATTTGATTCTTTTACCATTATTGAAGTTTGAGTATTTATCTATATAAAGATAACAAGATCAAAAAAAGATGGGTTCGCGTGGCATGTCGAGGAAAGCTTTCCGGGGAAGAGAAGGGAATGAGCTTAAACCATCTTTCTTCTCTCGATGGTCCAGGAAATACGTTCAAGATGCGTTAGATTCCATGAAGGCGGTCAGTATTTTCGTAAAAAATATACCTGCTGGGTGGGGAGCATGGGAGCTGTTTAAAGAGATGTTGAAGATAGGAACGATTATGGATGTTTTCATCCCTGGAAGACTGAAGACGGGAGGGATTCGTTATGGTTTTGTGCGATTTGAGTGCAGAGAGAAGTGCGAAGTAATGGTGGAGAAAGTCAATAGATCGAAACTGAATAATGGCATGATGGTAGCAAGTGTGGCGAAGAACAGAAATAAGAAAGTAATGGATGAAAGGAATGAGAAGATACTCAAGGGTGTGAATCCGAGATATTCTAAAAGCTGGATTATAAAGAATCGGTCGTTCGCTCAGGTGGTTAATGAAACAGAAGTGCCAAGGGAGGAAGTGATAGAGGCTGGTCATCAGGCAATCAAGAGTCATCCTGAATCTTTTGAGTTCATCCCTCCGGTGGAGTGCTTGAAGAAGCATGGGGAGTGTGCCTTTGGAATTATGAAGGAAGGCATTTCGGTTGAAGATGTGGTTGCAGGATGCAAACAAATTTCGAATACTAAGGTTCAGATTAAAAAGCTGGGGGGTTTACATCTACTCCTAGTTTTTGGATCCAGGGAGGCTATGCTGTCAAGCCTTGATCATAGTGAGGCTTGGGGTAATGGGTTGTTTGATTTAGTAAAGGAATGGGAGGAGGGTGATGGTGCATCAAATCGTGAATGTGTCTTGAATGTGTATGGGGTTCCACCTCATGCATGGTGCGAATCTTTTTTCAGAAAGATTGCGATAAGATTTGGAAACTTTGTTAAGGTTAAGAATAACTTTGAATCCAGTAATAGCTTAGAGGTTGCCAAGGTTGTGATATTGACGACATATAAGAATCCTTTGTATAGGGTTTTTAATGTTAAGATTGGCCAAGAAGTTTTTGATATATCTGTGATTGAGGCTCAACCGAGATTTGACAAGATGATGACTCAACCGAGTTCAGATGTGAAGATCACCTCGGTCCTCCGGGGATGCACGGTGGAGAAGGATAATGGCAGGGATGGTCGGCCGGTGAGGGCGGAGTCTGAGGAGTCGTTTCAAGGCAGGGTTTATGGTGATGATTTCCAATAGTCTCCGGATCTTTTTGGAGTTCCTGAGACAATAAAGACGCTCGCGAAAAATAATTCATTGGTGCAAATTCAAATAATAAAGTTGATGGTGTGCTGGGGAAAAATGGGGTGAATGCAGCAAGTTTTAGTAATGAAAGGAATGTATTGGTTGCTCAGGGTTCCCAAGAAGTCCACGTTCCTTGAACTAATAGTGTGTTGAATGAGAATCAGAGTGGGCCAGGTAGTGATAATATGAAGGAGGCATTAATTCAGGGCAATAACGTTTTGGGCATGGGAGTTGATGGGCCTGGACAGAGGGATAATGAAATGGACTTAATAGAGTTTTGTGAGATGGGAAAGTCGGTATCTACTGAAGTGGATTGTGAACAGAGTCTTGGATGTGGGCTGTATGGGGCTAAAAACACAAGTAATCCAGCAGATGACTTTTACGAGTCGTCTTCAGAAACGTCGTCGGATGGGGAAGATCAGGTACTCTTTTCTCTTAACGTCCTAAGAGAGCAATTCAATACTCTAATGGAAGAAGTGAAAGTTAAGAGAGCTACACGAGTGAGGAAAGAAAAGCGATTCAAGAAAATAGTTGCAGTAGAAGGACTCAGACCACTAGTATCAGGTGATAGCTCCACACAAGATGGAGATATCGAGGCCGGAAATTGTCGGGTCAGAAATTCTCTGGAGGAGGCTCGTAAGATTAAAGCGAGTGACGTGGAGAAATCGATGGAAATTGGAGAGCAGCTGGGCTTGAAGATTGTTGGGGTCAGGAATGAGGTAGAAACAGCTGTGAGAGACTTATGTGAGAAGGAGGGGGAGGATTGGGCAGAATCAATGGCGGCTTAGTAGCTCGTATCTGTACGGGTTAGTGTCTACTTGTGTGTTTTCTACCTTATATGTTTAATATGATCTCTTGGAATGTTAGAGGGATGGGTTCGAGTAGTAAGCAAAGGAGTATTAGAAAATTAATGGTGAAGGTTAATGCTAAATTTGTTTATTTATGTGAAACCAAGTGCTCGGGGTGGAGTCAGGGGGATTTTGCAAGGTGCTGGGGTGGTGGTGTCTTTGACTTTGTTTCCGTTGGGGCAGAAGGGAATTCGGGAGGATTAGCCTTGTTATGGGAAGTGGATCATTTTAGTGCAAAAAGGAGAGATTGTGGTAGTCATTGGATTGCGGTGGAAGGGCTGTTCCGTGGAGATATTGATATAGGTATTTGTTGTGTGTATGGGCCGGGATCAGAGGATGACAGAGTTAGTTTATGGGATGAATTGACAGTTGTAATGAGAGGATCAGCAGTTCCATGGCTGGTGATTGGGGATTTTAATGAGATACTGGTGCCGAGTGAAAGACTAAGTGGAAGAATTAGTGAAAGGGGAGCTCGTGTTTTTGGGGATTTTATATCTAATAATGAGTTGTATGAGGTCGAATTGCAGGGGAGACATTTCACATGGGAAATTATAGGGCTGCAAGTAAACTTGACCGTGCTTTTTTTGATCCTATATGGTTTTCGTTGTTTCCATCGATTCGGTTGTGGGTGGAAGACAAGGAAGGATCAGATCATTGTCCGATTATCCTTGGGCAGGAGCGGAAAGATTGGGGGGTCAGACCTTTCAAGTTCCTTAATTGTTGGCTTTCCCATGAGAAGTTTGATGAAGTTTTGAAAGAAATGTGGGGTAAAGCTTGCGATGAATATCCCAGGAGATTTAATCTTGTTAGAAGACTAGGGATGGTGAAGAGGCTGTTGCGTGAGTGGAATAAGAATGAGTTTGGAAATATCGACATAGATATTTCTGACTTAAAGAAGAAAATTGCAGAATTGGATAGAGTAACAGAAAATAGAGCCCTGAATGATGAAGAAAGACGACGGATGGGAGTATGGAAGGAGAGCTTGTTCAAGCGTCAAAAGCAGCAAAAATGCTTATGGAGGCAGAAATCAAGAGTTAAGTGGCTGAAACTTGGGGACAAAAATACAAAATTTTTCCATCTAAATGCTTGCAACCGAGGGAGGAGAAATTATATCAGGCTAATTAAAGATGAGGGTGTGGCTTTGGAGGAACGTTTCGAGATAAAAAGGGCTGCAAAGAGTTACTTTGAGAAGATTTACAACCGGCCAGCGAAGTCTGGATTCAAATGGGGGGATATTCCAGTAAACAAGATCTCGAAGGAAAATGCAGATTTATTGGAGAGGCCGTTGGATAGGGAGGAAGTGAGGAATGCCATTTGGGAATGTGATGGAAATAAAGCTCCGGGCCCAGATGGGCTGAATATGAATTTTTTTAAACGGGCTTGGGAGTTAATTCAGGAGGATCTGATGGATTTAATAAGTGAATTTTTTATGACCGGTCGCCTCCCGAAGGGAATCAATTCTGGGTTTATATGCTTAATAGCTAAGAAAGTAGATGCAGAGGTTTTTAATGACTTCAGACCTGTCTGTTTTATTCACGGAATCTATAAGATAGTGGCAAAAGTTCTAACTAGAAGAATGAAGAATTTCATGAAGGAGATCATCAGTGAGAATCAACATGCTTTTATTGAAGGCAGGCAGATTTTAGATTGTGTATTCTCGGCATCTGAGATTGTTCATCAGTTAAAAAAGAGTGGAAGAAGGGCCGTCATGTGGAAGATTGATTTTAGGAAAGCATATGATTCTGTTTCTCGGGGTTTTCTCATGGATCTAATGGAGGCTATGGGGTTCGGTGCTTGTTGAAGAAAATGGATCTGGGGCTGCACTAGCTATCCTAAACTATCTCTGATGATTTTACTGCCTTTCGTGGACTAAAACAAGGTGATCCTTTATCTCCATTTTTATTCAACATTGTGGCGGAAGGACTAACGTGTTTAGTCAAGCAAGCAGTAAGTTTAGGGATAATCCAAGACTTGAGAATCCATAATGTTGAAGCATCTTTGCTTCAATTCGCAGATGACACTTTGTTCTTTTGCTCGGATGAGGAATCTTCCCTTGTGAATCTAAAACGGTGTTTGAGATGCTTCGAATTACTCTCTGGTCTTAGTATTAATTTTCATAAAAGTAGTGTGGTGAGGATTAATATTTCAGACCAAAGAGTTCAATGTTTGGCAGAATTCTTATACAGCAAGGTGGAGAAATTACCATTCTCCTATCTAGGGCTGAATATTGGGATGAATATGCAGAGGATCAAAGCTTGGGACCCGGTGATCTCGAGAATTAAGAGCCGGCTAGCTTCCTGGAAGGGTAAGTTTCTTTCTCTTGGTGGAAGAGTCACATTAATTAGAGCAGTGTTGAGTAATCTTCCAATATATTATCTATCCATGTTCAAATTGCCTAAAGGGGTGGCTAGGAAAATTGTTTGCTTGCAAAGGAATTTTTTGTGGGGAGGGACAGAGGAGAAACGAAAAATGTGTCTTGTGGCTTGGAAGAAAATAGCTAAACCAAAGGAATTGGGGGGGTTGGGCATTGAGAACATAACGGTGAAAAACCAGTGCTTGTTGTTTAAGTGGATGTGGAGATATATCCACATTGACTCTAGTTCTGGTCAGGGGCCTTTATGGGCAAAGATTGTGCATAATGTATACAGTAGAGGGTCTGATTCTTCATGGCCAGCTTATGACGTAGGTGGAATCTCTTGTATGTGGCGCAATATTGTGGCTTCTGGAGGAATAATGGAGGGAGGTTCGGTGGGGCTAAGGGATAGGATTTGTATGAATATTAAAGATGGGAGAAAGTGTAAATTTTGGAAGGATAGCTGGGTTGGAAATGGGGGGGAGGCTTTGAAGGATTTATATCCGAGATTATTTTCTATTTCATCCAATCCTGATGCGGTTGTGGCTGAGATTGTTTCTTATGATAATGGGAGGTGGAAGTGCAACCTGAATTGGAGAAGAAGTCTGTACTCTTGGAAAATTGAAGAATGTGAAGATATTAAGAGAAGGTTGCTGACTTTATCCTTATGTGAGGAAGGACCAGATAAATGGAAGTGGTTAGAAGAGAAGAAAGGGGAGTACTCGGACATGTCGGGTTACTGGTTTATAACTAATAACTTGTTCTCAAAAAGTGGAAAACCTTGGATTTGGCTTGGATGTGCTCATTTCAAAGTGGAGTGCTTTTGTTGGATGGCCTTGCAGCAGGGGATCGCGGTGAAAGGGATCTTACTTCGCAATAATATTATATCAGGTGAGAATGCTTTGTGCTTTTTTTGTCATGATGAGATTGAATCAATTGAACATCTCTTTGTGCAATGCAAATTTTCATGGGGTATTTGGAGTAAGATCTGTGAGTGGTGGGGGGTTAGCTGGGTCTCTCCTCGTAATCTGGATGATCTTGTTTTTCAGTGGATGGGTTTGGTTGAACCTAATAGAGCAAGAGCCCCATGGATGGTAATATTCTTTGTTGTTGTTTGGAATTTATGGCTAGCAAGGAATAAGAAGGTTTTTTAAGAAAAAGAAGTGGCGTGGGATAGAATGTTGGAGATGGTGCTATTTAGATCTTTAATTTGGTTTAAAGCATGGCAACCCAATTTTGTTTATGATCTGCCGGCCATTCTAATTCGGGCGCAGAGTATTCTGTCTTGGTATGGTCCAATGTGTAGACCGATTTTGGTATAAGGAGACACTGCCTTATGTTTGTATGTGTGTTTAGGTGAAACTCTGTCTCTACCTTTGCACTGGGTGGTGTAATTATGGAGTGAAGTCATCTTTTTTATGGCTAGCTTCTTCTGTACTTCCAATATCAATAAAAGGTTGTTTTCATAAAAAAAAAAACTACATCATTCCATAAACATTATGTATTTCTTATCAATAAACAAAAACAAACGTAAAAAAATACATCAAGACGGGCCAACTTTATCAAACTCTACTTGTTGGAAGGAAGAACTGCACTCAAATCTTGTGCTTGTAGGACCTGTACCAGTATACACCTTTGTTCTTGGAATCTTGGTCTGGCTCGGCATAGATGCACTCCTTTGCGGTTGTGTACAACATCTTGTGAATTGGAGTGGAATCGATTCGGTAGTAGTCACCCAAAATAGGCTTCATTGCTTGGGTTGCCTCAGTAGCGTGGTAGTGTGGTATTTTGGGGAAGAGATGGTGACAAATGTGGGTACTGTTGGCCTCGTGTAAGATCGTATTCAGCAACGGCCCGAAGTCCAAATCAAGGGTGGAAAGAGCTCCCCTGAGCCAATCCCACTCGGAGTCGTCATAGTGTGGGAGTGTGGGATTGGTGTGTTGCAAAAGTGTGACGGTGAGGACTAGAGCAAACATAAAAAACAGTGGTGCGAGATAGATGCAAGAGAACCAAGCAAACCCATGAGCCATGGACACGCTATAGAACACATAAAGTGCAGTCAAGATGCCAGCGTTGGAGATGACAACCTGAAGCCTTTCGCTATCGTTGAAGATGGGACTGTACGGGTCGAAATGATTTGCGAAGCGATCGTATTTCCGGCTATAAGCATTGACGAGAAGGTACAAAGGGAAGGCGGTGAAGAGCAGGAACACAAGACCGATGACGGTGCATACAGGGTTATCCATGTACTTGGCATACCATGGGATTGAGTCCTTGAGCGGTGGAGGGTAGACTTCATCGTAGGTCACGGAGCCAGTGTTGGAGTGATGCCTGCGGTGGCTATATTTCCATGAGAAGAAAGGGGTCATGAGTGCCGAGTGAATGATAAAGCCTAGAATGTTGTCCACCCACACATATTCGCTGAAGGCATTGTGACCCAATTCGTGGCATAGCACCCAGAGGCCAGTCATAAATGCTCCCTGGATAATCCAGTAGAGTGGCCAAGCCACGTAGTTGAAAGGGGAGGGAAGCATGGGAATGTAAGTTTTGGCAAGATAGAAAAGAGTACAAAAGGCGGCGAGGTTGCAGAAAAGGTAAGAGAAGGAGCGGAGAAGGGAGCGCTGAAAGCAATGGGCAGGAATGGCCTTCTTGAGCGTGGCAAGCGTGAACGGTGGCTTCTCGCAGGGCACTCTCTTCTGCTGGCTTTTCTCCTCTCCAATCTTGTCGCTGGAAGAAAGTACGTATACGTCGTTGGCTCCCATTTTTCTGCAATGTTATAATATCATTAGTCAGCATGTAATTCAGATCTTGCATGCATATACATTCGTTTATACATATTAATCATAAACTGCATGATTTGGTAAGGAAACTAATGGAAATACCTGATCAATGATCTATATACAGGACCAGCTATATATGATCTAACTCTTGTTTTCTTTTTTTCTTTTAATTCAACGATCTAACTCTTTGTGATCTATCTCTTTGTATATTGTGGTGAGCTTCGTTTGGGAGATCGTCCTCTATTTATACCTGTTCTTTTAGACCACGTGGAGTACCTGAGTAATTAGGTTGTCAAACTTTCTTTTGTTGTTTTGGTAAATAATTTGTCAGGTCAAACATAGTTGATATAATATTCACACCCGGAAAATAGACCTTAATATGCACCCAAAACCTGGTCAAAAAAACGTTTTGTTCCTTATTCTAACCGGTCAAAAAAATGTTGACATAAAAAAATACTAATAGATGTTGACGCAACATAGTCAATGTGGGGTTAGTCCAAGTTGTAAGTGACTTGGTTCCAGTTAAGCGAAGTCTCGGGTTTAAATCTCCGTGTATGCAGAAAATTTCCATTGGAAGACTCACCCGCCATACCAGATGCGCGACGCGGGTCGAATGCGGATTAGTCGGGGCAAAGCTCCAGATACCATAGGGAATAAAAAAAACCATAGTCACCTATATGGTCAAGAAAAAAAATACTGAGTGGGAAATTAAAAAAAAACAATAGTCACCTATATGGTCAAGAAAAAAAATGATGATATAGAAAATGCCTGACAGACACCTAGGCCATGATAAGAAACACAAAAAGAGATACCATTGGCACTAATAATTTCCAATAATTGGTATCTATTACTGTTACTTTTTTCTGGATACATGAGAATCCTAACAACTACTCATAATCCCCACCATATCCCAAACCACCTACAGTCTCTTGAGCCTCTTAGATGAAATATCAAGAAAAAAGCCACTACACCGTTGGCACCTACTACTGTTACTTTTCCTTTCGATGTCTTCAATAAACAAAGAAACCCCTTTACGTGTTTTTCCTCATACATGTCCAAAACGACAAAGACACTTCTTTTTCATTAGATAATCAATAAACAAAAGGACGAAGACTTTTCTTTCGTTCAAATGAATCATTAATAAACAAAACAACCAAGAGTTGAGGTTGAATTAATTTAATCAATTAACAAACGACCAAAGACTTTCACCATAATTTTTTTTTACATCAAAATTTTATAAATAATCCCAATCCCAACCTCCCAAACTCCCCTTCAATCCCGTCCAGTGGAATCGCTTCTATGACTCCTTGAATCGGATCCAAAGGAGATGCCACTGCACTACAAGTAATGTTGGCTTCACCACAAATTTTTATGATCTTCTCAAACCAAAATTTTTGCAGCACATTTAATTGGTTTGTAAATACTAACAAATTAAAAACATAATTCTTTCCAATTGTATTTTTTCCAATTGTACGAGAAAATGGGTTAGATCAATTGAGTTCGCATTTTGAGAACGCAATACTTTAAGGTCGGCGTCAACCTTTAAGCTTCCAATCATACCTTGATCTGGATTATATAAAGAGAAAATGTTTCCGACCAATTTACTTCTCAATTTTTCTTCCCGTCCAAGTTATCACTTCATTGATCATTCCTACCCATGAGTTATCTTTTCCTCCTCACCCATAAGTTTTTTCTCAAGACAAAAATTCTATTGTTCTCATCTTCATTTCTTCTCAAATTTTGTAGTGTCTCATTTATCACTTTAATCCATGTTCTTTTGATTGTTATAGAATCGGTATCTAAACGTCCACTTATGCTGAAGCTTGGATTTAATCTCATTTTAGTTGGGATAGGTTGCTCGGTTATTAATTATATTTTTTTTTTTTGTAAGGAAGCTATTGCACCGTGCCAAGAAGAGCAGTACTCCGCCGAGCTTGAAATTCTTTTTTTTTTTGATACTAGCCGAGCTTGAAATTCTTGAAGCTCCAAATTCTTAATCACCACCATGGCATCAACCTCAACCTGTACATTTATAAAACAAAGGTTCTAAGTCCGTGATTAACCTGTTAACGAACTCCATAACTCAGCATTCAGGGGCAAACAAGGATTAATATTATAGCTAAACCCTGCAAGTCAAGTGCCTACAAACGTTCACCATCCCAAGAAATTTTATTATGCATATCCCAACGGCTTTGTAGTTGTCCAGCTCCTTTTTACAAATAATATTTTCTAATTACTAATTATAGGTTTGTATCCAAACTATGGAATTGGTACACAACAAATACCGACCTAACAATTTAGTCAAGGGTGGCGACTCCAAACTATGGGTTCTTAGAAATAGGTTTCTCTTTTGTTTTTTTTATGCTAATCGAGGGTGAATCTTTATTGATGTATAGTAAAGAATACAAAAGTGGCTTGTAGTTCATTGGTATTCTTGCGTCAAAAGTACAAGAGGAGTCAGGTATTGGATTCAAGTCTCACTTTACTAGTCTAGTATATAAAAAAAAAAGAGCAACCACGTAAAGAGCCAGGAGAGAAAAGGATGGTGTCATCTGCATAGTGATAGGATACCACCAGCCTCAGTCAATCTGTGTTTGGGAGAGCATCAGAGGCCAATGATCAGAGCTACCTCTGCTCTCTGAGTAGGGGACCATAGTTTGCGACAATTATGCAACGTGACAGTCTCTATTTTAGTTTCACACAAGAAGATAAAATCTGCCTTATGTTTATGAATCAGAGCCTTCAGATGTTTGAGTTTCAACGCCAACCAGAAGCTTCCGTAGAAACAAGCTTCTCCGCCATATTAGTAACCTCCTCTTGATCTCTGCAGCACTCCACCCTAAGGTCTTGCCAACCCTTGTGGTCTCTTCTGCCTCAATACTGTTAAAAAATAAGGTTGGGACTAGCGTTTGAATGCCTGCAATGAGCTTGGCATTAACTCTTCTGATATCACCATCTGAAATTGAACGATAAGAACACACACTTCCCGTTTCACTTTCCTGTTCCTCTTATTTCGGCACTTCAGGTCCTGTAATAAAAGAGCCATACGTCTTTCGACTATGCTGTTAATACATTGTGTACTAAGACACTCAGTTGAGGAAAAGGAAAGAGATGTATGAGAATCGTGGGAAGGTACTGAAGCTATCACTGGTGCAACTGTTGGTATTAAACCATCTCCCTGTAGGGTCTCCTTTACAATGGTTGATGCAACACTGAGTTCTGGTGAGCTGTCGAGATGTTTCTTAGATATGTGGGCCGTAGAACTACTCTCATCTCTAGGGGATGCAGTACTGCTCTCAATTCCAAGAGATTGTGCGGTAGGTAAAGAAGTAGTATGTTGTAGTGAGCCGTTTAGTAGCTTTCCAAGTGTGTGGGCCGCAGAACTACTCTCTACTCCAAGGGCTACAGTACTGCTCTCAACTTAAAGAGATTGTATGGCGGGTAAAGAAGAATTAGGCCCAGCCCTAATTTGAGAGGAGAGGGCTTCTCTCAAACCACTAGCCTCCGAGGGGATAGAAGGGCTTAGAGATTCTGAATCTACATAGGATACCAGGGGCCTAAAAAAATTTGCAAAAGTAATAGGTACATTAGAAATACCTTCCATAACAGGTGCCTCTGACTAAGAGACAAATAAGGCAGGGTTTATTAACGCGAGGGGATTTGGTCAAAGAACAATTAGAAAGCACCGGATCCCTTGCTGGTGAAAGAGAAGTTAACGCCATGAAGACCTGTAGATTGTGCAAATCAGTGCCACCAATCACTACAGTTTCCTTTCCTTTCATCCACTCAATCAAAGAAAGGATTTGAAACGGATCCTGTGACGTTTTCCTGAACTACTGCCTTTCCTTTGTGGGATCCATCGGATCGGTTACATTGACTGCCTGCCGATTCTGACACGGTGGGTATTGGAACGACTAGCGGCCTAGTTGTTGGTCCAGAGATAACCAAAGAAGTTAAGGGACATGACTCTGAGATAAAGATGTAGTAACGGATGATGCAAACCAAGGCAAGACTATTGCTTTCCAAGGCAACCAAGGAAGAAGCAATGGAGACAAACATGGAGCTTGGATGTATTCCAACAAGCTCACTTTCCGAATCATATCCAAGATTCGTACTCACAAGAAGTTCAAGAAGAGATGGAAAATCAAGATTGGAGAGGAGCTGAAACTGAAGCCCATCAATTTGCTGTCAATTAAGGAGTAATTGACTCGAGAGCACATTGGGCCCAGTCGACATCAATCCACCTTCAGGAAGTATCCATTTTTTTTTATTAATTATAGACTAGTTTTATTTATTTTATTATTGTAAGGATTTAATTAGTGTCCAAGTTATGTGATCTCAATTAAATCCTAGTCCATCTAGTAATAGGAGAGGAGGCAGCAAGACTTAGAGTTCAAGGAGGAGCCGGCGTTACTGTTCACCGATGATACTGTTCACCGGCTTTACTATTCACCGGCGTTACTGTTCACCGACTTTACTGTTCACTGACTTTGAGGAGGTGTGTTCTCCTATAAATAGAACCCTTGGGGTTCATTATTATTCAGATTATTTGAGTAATATAAAGTTCAGTTAAACTTGAATAATCTCAGCCCAAAGAGAGGAGTCTCTTTGTTTGTTTTATCCTTTGTGCTTTGTTTCTTTGTTGTCTAGCACCGAGAGTTTAGGAGGTGGAGGGGCTTTCGCGTCCATCTATTGCCTAACATGGATTTTTAGGAGGTGAAGGGCATCAGCGCAAGAACAGTGCACGATTGGTTGTGATTTGAGGTCGGGACAACTTTAGATACGAAGGTGCTTCTAGGACCGGCTAGGTGTGTTGTCGTATGAGTTTTGGTAGCGAGCTTAGGTTATCAAATCAATCAACTATCCTTTTATTTTTCTGTTCATTATTATTCTGCCGTAATTATTTTTTTTTTTTAAAAGAAGAAGAAATCGATTGATTATATTTGATAGCCAAATTGTTTGCAAGAGAGGTTGAAGTTGTTATAATGGAGTTGTTGCATGGAGGGCCTTCAGTGATGCGCTGGATCGAATTAACAATCGGTTGCTCGACGAAGATGAAAAATTGGCAGAGCTCCGGCGCAAAGCTAGAAACAACATGGAGGAGCTTAAACGCTTAATTGCGGGCGTGACCGGACAGAGAGGGCAGCAACCGCTGCCACAGCAGCAACAACAGCCTCCTCCACGCCAACAACAGCCCTCACCACCATTAGCGGAGGAACCAGTGCGCTGAGCTGAGCCATAGCAGAGGGACGAGATACTCGACCCTTGGGAACAAGCCGATCATCGGAGACGTTTGGAAGACGAGTTCGAACATGAAGCTCAGGAAGAAGAAGATGCACCAGTGAAAGATCAATATGTGCAAGAGGCGTCTGCATCTGACCAACTACTTCTAGTGACCAGGCGAGCTCTTAGTGCACAATTGGAAGAAGATGAGACCGAGCAGAGGGAGAGCATCTTCCACACCAGATGCCATGTCGATGGAAAAGCATGCAGTGTGATCATCGATAGTGGAAATTGTGCGAATGAAGCTAATGCCTTGATGGTTGAGAAATTGGAATTAGCAGTGTCGAGACATGATGTGTTTCTTTTACAGGATGTTTCTTGTCCTAAAGGATTGCCGCCCTTAGGCAAAGATGGATCTATATATGGGGCGCCGATTACAATCAAAAGGGAGCATCAGGTTTTAAGTTACTTTTCTATGCCTTTATTGTCTAAATTGGAGAACAT
The DNA here is from genome assembly GCA_028386065.3 of Turnera subulata. Classification (NCBI taxonomy): domain Eukaryota; kingdom Viridiplantae; phylum Streptophyta; class Magnoliopsida; order Malpighiales; family Passifloraceae; genus Turnera; species Turnera subulata. The sequence continues at coordinate 82,925 of JAKUCV010004163.1, read as the reverse complement.
GATGAGTATCGATTCGAGGAAGAATCGCTTTGAGGAGAGAGGCAATGATGCAAACCAAGGCAAGACTATTGCTCGCCAAGGCGACCAAGGAAGAAGCAGTGGAGACAAACATGGAGCTTGGATGTATTCCAACAAGCTCACTTTTCGAATCATATCCAAGATTCGTACTCACAAGAAGTTCAAGAAGAGATGGAAAATCAAGATTGAAGAGGAGCTGAAACTAAAGCCTATCAATTTGCTGTCAATTAAGGAGTAATTGACTCGAGAGCACATTGAGCCCAGTCGACATCAATCCACCTTCAGGAAGGTGTCGACATATCCATTTTATTTTTATTAATTATAGACTAGTTTTATTTTATTTTATTATTGTAAGGATTTAATTAGTGTCCAATTTATGTGGGCTCAATTAAATCCTTGTCCATCTAGTAATAGGAGAGGAGGCGCCAAGACTTGGAGTTCAAGGAGGAGCCGGCGTTACTGTTCACCGACGTTACTGTTCACCGACTTTGAGGAGATGTGTTCTCCTATAAATAGAACCCTTAGGGTTTCATTGTTATTCAGATTATTTGAGTAGTATAAAGTTCAGTTAAACTTGAATAATCTCGGCCCAAAGAGAGGAGTCTCTTTGTTTGTTTTATCCTTTGTGCTTTGTTTCTTTGTTGTCTAGTGCCAAGAGTTTAGGAGGTGGAGGGGCTTTCGCGTCCATCTGTTGCCTAACACGGATTGTTAGGAGGTGAAGGGCATCAGCGCAAGAACAGTGCACGATTGGTTGTGATTTGAGATCGGGAAAACTTTAGATACGAAGGTGCTTCTAGGACCGGTTAGGTGTGTTGTCGTATCAATTTCCGATGGTGGCCTTCATCTCCTTTTCAACCCTGGACTTTATCGTTGTTTGAATAAACACCGATGCAACGTCCATCCTACTTTGTTGTGCAGTTTTTGGAGCTAGTTCAATGAATCTTCCAACGAAAATAATGATCATCCTAAAGAAATCCTGGGTCCAAGCCTGAGGTGGCACCCATTAATCCTTACCCAGCAAGTCCTAGTGGATGCTGCATTTCCATTCTGCCAGGGGTGCAATTTGTAGTAGAGGTTTTGTATCCAATCAAACTTGGCTTGGTAGAAGGAGTGCATTGTTTTTATGTCAGTGAAGCAAACCATAATGGAATCTCTGCCAACCTGACTAACTCCCACTCCTAAAAAACCGGGTTCTATGAAGACTTGTCGCACTTTTTGACAATCCATAGGACGTTTCAAATTGTCGTAGGCGCATCTGGATAGCCAAGCTAGGTGTCTGATGTGGGGGTGTAAGAAACATTGGGTTTGGAACTATGAGACCATGGAAACGTGATGGGGTTGGTCGGTTTCCCTATAACAGCAGCAACAAAGGATTGTTTCCATAATTGGTACGGGCAGGGTGGGTGTGAGGATTGGTATGCATGGTGGGTTGAGGGGTAGTCTTAAGGTTTGAGGGCGCTACCTTGGTCCGATCTCTGGCTACATTAGCCCTAAAAAACTCTCCATCAATCCTGAGACCATTGATAGCCACCAAGATACTTCCAACATCACCTTTATTTTGGAATCGAACAAAACCAAAACGCCGACCAGATTTAAACTCCTTTTGTGGAAGAAACTCATCAACCGCATCACCGTATTTCATGAACACCATGTGGACATTCGCAGGGAGCCACCTTCTCGAAAAAATTTTGACATAAAAACTGGTCACGCTATGATTATCGATTGTTGTTTATACTTGCTTTCTACTCCATTTGGAAAAGTATGGTGAGGGGGTTTGGTGTTTGGGTTCGGCGGTTTGGGAGTGTGGGTTGGGAAGAAGAGGAAGGCTGATGTATAGGTGGTTGGTGGGGGTGAAGCCCCGGCAACATGAGCGTCGTTGGGAGCATCACAACTTGGTGTTTTGTTAATAGTAGGTTGCTCTTTTGTTCAGCCACTTCATGCTTGGTATTATAACTTTTCTCCGAACTAATTAACACAGATATTCACACAAGTCGTCGAGTTTTTTTGTTTCATAGGAAAACAAGTGTGATCAACAAAAAAATATGTTATAATGAAGAGAATCTCTATAGTCTAGGACTTGAAACATGAGTTTTCAATAATCAAAAGGATGAAGACTTTTCTTTCATGGGTTTCTAGGTTTTTTAGCCCATGTTTAGTGGTTTGGCCAATTATGTACCCCCACTTTTTTCTGACCGGTCATGTACCCTGACTTTGCATGGGCAGGTCAGACGTGATCCTCCGGTTATGTACCTGCTTGTTAGTGTAATATGTCCAAAAGCCAATCAATGGATGTTTTATTTGTAGTCATGTATACACATTAAGGTTATTCCAATAAATATTGTTTATGAGATAAATGCCTGCACATATTTATAACCCTAGAATATTTATATATTCTTAAATGTCCCTAGTCGATTATTATTGTGGATGGGTTGTAATAATAAATTAAGACTAGCGTATGTTGAGAATTATATGTGATATGAATTCTACATACGGGTACAAGTTAGAGAACTTGTGGACTGGACCGACCACATAAGAACACTACATGGAACGTTATATGATTGTCATTAGCGGTTCTTATATGTATTGTCCTTAGACCTGTGATCATCAAGGTTCCCAACATATGAGTCGTATACTTTGATATTACTCTTGGCTATTTTGTAAATGATTAGACTTAGTGTAATCATTGGGTATATGATAAATGTGTAGTGGGTTTTGTATGATCCAGAGGGGATTTGTCCAACCCATATAACGGGTATATTATCGGATGGTTTCTTGATAGAGTTGAACTGTAAATGCACGGCCGTGCTCGGATTATGATATGGTCATATCATTAGTATCCGTTTTACACAGTTAGCTCGAGGATCAAGAAACCGAGATTAAACATATGCGAGATTGAGATATTCCATGTCTCGTGTTTGATCTTGATAATGGGACGAAGGGAAGATGACATGTTTCCGAGGCATATTGAATCAGTACTGATCTTGTCGTTCGGGTAGCAATGATGTGTTGCTAGACGCCGCTCTCTGCTTATAATTGTAAATGAGTTTACAATTATTGTCGGACGTTACAAGTGCCTACAGGGTCACACACTTAGAATCGTTGATTCGAACAGGTGGTTGAATCGTAGTTGGACCAAGGTTCGACCAGGTGTGGTTGGACTATAGTTGGACCAGTCGTTTTGGGCTGGTTTGATACAATAATTGTCAGAATTATTGAGCCAAACCTGATTGCTTGTGTTGTGTAATCCCATTAGTGCTTAGTGGTAGACAAGATAATGGGTATCTTAATCATGATGGGCCATTATGTTGGCCATTACCCTAAGCACTAATTGAGTGGCAAAATTAGATTATGCTTTGGGTCTTTTGGCTGATTGCATTCTGGTTTTTGAGAGCCTTGAGAGTGTGTTTCTGACCAGTAAGAACACACACAAACACTCAACCATTCTTTGAGAAAGAAAGTAACACCACATAGCTCCCGGAAATCCGTAGCTAGCACCACGGTTCGGGAGTGCTTGGGTTGGAGATCGTGAGACGTTTTCTGGCTGTGATCAACAGTTCGTGTGGATACCGTAGAGGAGCAGGATATCCTTCCGGCTCTAGCTGATTCAGTTCATCAGTTGGGTGAAAGACCTCAACCGTTTCAGGTATGTTCGTTTTTGTTATTCGGTTTAGCTACCCTTCACTTGGATCCTCCTTGTTTATCCGGTTTTTCCGCTGCGTATGTTATTGCATTTGATTGTCAATTTTCATGCCCGGATACTTACACTGCTGCCATGGCGGGCTGCCCAGATTTAGACTTCTTGGGTTACACCAAAATGACGTTGTCTCATGCTAAAACGACATCGTTTCAGTTACACCTAGGATCCACGTGTCACTGTGGGTCCTTCATGCTTTCCACCCGAAATTTTGACCCAACCATTTCAAAAAAACTCAATACTAACCCATAAATCCGACCCAAATCCAGATTGATTTTTTTGAAAATAGATTTGCTAAACAATTGGTATTTATTTTTGTAATCATTACCTTATTAGAATTTATGAAATCAAAATTACAGGGTAATTATAAAACTAAAAATCAATAAGATATATATATATATATATTAAAGCTAAGTTTTTTTTTTATACTGGAAGAGTATCCTCGTCGACACGAGACTAATCTCTCCCGGGCTTCAATCGGCACTTATTAAGGTGGGCACCCTACCAACTGTGCATGCTCCATTCACATCACCAGGACTTGAACCCTGGTTGATGCTTAAGAGGCCCCAGCCCTTCTCCACTGGGACCAACACAAGTTGGTTTAAGCTAAGTTTCTTCAAAGAGTAAAATGAATACTACCACAACAAAAAAAAAAATTAAAACCACAACAAGCTACCTTTAACACCAGGACCGATCCACCATCACCATCACCACCACACCACCCTCTTCAAACACCCACTAAAAGCCCAAATAGATCTATCCTCTTGAACCTGTGACTATAAGCAGCTCTCAGAATGCTCTTTACTAGGATCTCGAACACACCTCTCTACCCTGGATACGAAGGCGGCAACGCTACGGCCAGGAACGACGGCTTCTTCACCTCGAGCACGCTCAGCTACAGCATCTAGTGCCCAAGAGCACGTGTGGAACGCCGTTAGGTTGGGGAAATCGGACCCGGTGAGACGACGTGGACCTTCTAGTGCTCGTGCATTGCGGCGGTATGCTTCGGGGTCTCTATACGGACCTTCTGGATCTCTTTCTGCTCTCGCACAACATCTAGGATTGACTCGGATTTGGTCCGATCTGGGGCGATAGTGCCTCGTTCTGGTTAAATCCAGTCCGGCAACAGTTTTCCTAGCCGTTTTGAACCTTTAACGACGGACGGTGGTACTTAGGCGGCGACTAGAAGGTGTGGGCCGTTGTATCCGGCTTTGGTTTTGCTGTTTTTCGGCAGCTCCTCCTCTCATCAAGTATTGTTGGATATGGCCGGATATGGCTCAATCTTGGCGCTGGCGGATTTGATGCATGTATATCGCGATAGCTTTATTTTTCTGATTTTTCAATATTTTGTTCTTTTCTTTTGAAAATTGTTAAGATTTGGTGGGTATGATTATTATGATGTAATTGATGTATCTTATCTAATAAACTTGTCCTATTTTTTTTGTTGATTCACTATTAAGATAATTATTAGGTGGCGTTAAAATAATAGTTTGGTTTATATAAAAAAAAAGATAATTATTTGGTGGTGTTTTATTTCTTATTTTGTAAAAGATGATGATGATGATGATGATGATGATGATGATGATGATGATGATGATGATGATGATGATGATGATGATGATTATCATTATGATTATTATTATTATTATTATTATTATTATTATTATTATTATTATTATTATTATTATTATTATTATTATTATTATTGTTGTTGTTGTTGTTGTTGTTATTGTTGTTGTTGTTATTGTTATTCTTCTTCTTCTTCTTATTATTATTATTATTATTATTATTATTATTATTATTATTATTATTAAGAAACAGTAGAATTTTTTTTCAATTCAAACTGGTTGCAGGTGAGTTTTTAGGCTGGTTTTTGGAGTGGTTAGGTCAAGGAATCGGGTTGGTAGCATGCAGGACCTATAGAGACAAGTGGATCTGACGTGTCCATCCAACACGCGCAAACGACGTTATTTTGGCATGAGACGACGTCGTTTTGGTGCAACCCAAGAAGCCCAAATCCGACCAGCCCGCCACGTCAACAAGTTCCTGACCAGAGAATCACGATTGGCCTGCCTATTGAAAGTCAGGGTATATGACGGGTCAAAAAAAAGTAGGGATAGATAATTGGCCAACCTATTAAACATGGAGCCTAAAAACCCAAAAACACTTTCTTTAATTCGATAAATCAAATAAACAAAACAATCAGGACGTTTGTGGCCCCAGAACTCGTTTTTAAACTAATACCAAGCATGGGGATAACGGCCACAAAAATCCTAAAACTTTAGGCCTTATCTCATTTGAGTCCTAAAATTTGTTATTTAGTCAAACTAGTCCTAAAAATTTTGGCCTAATCTTATTTGAGTCCTAAATTTGTTATTTGGCCAAACAAGTTCTAAACCTATAATTATGAAGTCCATTTGAGTCTTAAGTTAAATTCCTATTACTTAGAGCAGTTAACTTGAAAAAAAATTATGACATGTCATCGTAATGACCATAATGCCCAGAGACCTATATAAATACTGATTATTTACACTGCACTACATTTGTTAAATTCTAGAGAGAAATTTTTTGCACATGATATTTTTTTTATTTCAAACTATATCAGACTTGTGGCTATATTGAATAATTATGATAAACCGTGAAACTTACAATTAAGAAAAATTATAATTTTTTTATAAATTAAATTCACTTAAAGACCATCATGTAAAATAATATAATATAAATTTAATTATAGTTTTTTATGGATTAACGTAAAAAAAATTCAGTACCCAAATGAATGTAGAAAGACTAGATGTCTTGCTAAAAGTTACAAGTCAGAACGTCAGATTGTATGTATTAATTTAAAATAACGCAATGATAACTTGTAATTAAAAAAGAAAATGTTGGAGTACAACCATTCTTTTTTCTTTTGTCGAAAAAAAAAAGGGCATCAGTGGTGTCATCATCGCCCCGTCGGTCTAGGCCCCGGTCAATACCGGTTACATCCTGAATCACCGGGCTCAACGACCAGCACCCCACCGTGTGGAAGGCCATATTCGGCCGCATCACACTATGGGGCTTGACTGGAAGCGCCGAGACTCAAACCCGAGTCTTAGAGATGGCAGTTTGAAGGCCTGACCACTGGGCCACCACCCTGATTGGAAGTAGAACCATCAATTTAACATTTGGAAATATTTACCTACCGTGACAGACAATTCGAATCCCCCATGCCTCCTTGGTACCAGGCCTGCCTCAACCATCAACCAGAGCAAAAGGAGAAAGTAAGCAAGCAGAGGAAAGCAATAGAAGTTAATGGCAACATGCATGCCTGAAGCGCCGAATGGAATATATTTTCTTTCCATGCAACTTTTGGCAATGGGCAACACAATCCTCACCGGAAACGCAGCTACCCCGACTTTCAAGTTTCAAGGGGTGAGGGATTGGGACTTTGGCATTGTAACTAAGGACACCCAACAACTCAATTTCCACCCACAATAATGCAGCCATAGAAATTTGTGGCAATGAATCGCTGAATGGAATATAATTTCTTTCCATGGAAGTTTTCACATGATTGCAAGGACACTAACACACTTCTCACAGGAAACGCAGCGAAGTACCCATGCTTTCGAGTGCTGATGAATTGAGATTTTGGCATTGTAAGGATACCAGATAACGCAGACCATGCTATTCTTAAGAAGGTTAGCTTTGCAGACAAGACCCAAATTAAAAGCTCTAGCGGATGGACACCAAAAGAATCTTCGGCTCTGAAAACAATTAGCCAACCGACAACACAAGCACACCCTCAATTTAAGCATTTTTATTTCGTGTTTTTTTCACTCTGCCCAAGCACTGGCTTCTCAGTAAAATTTAATGCCCAAAAGCCAGTACTGGCAGTATATCATGCTTTAATATTACTCCCATTCCAGAATTTCTACAAAAGCCAGCGCACTAGCTTCTATATATTTTAACAATAATGCTAGAGTTATTAAGAATTTTCTACTAAGAAAGTCTTACAAACATATGTGGCATGCTTTCATTGGATGATTTTATTAGCTCTCCACATTATTTTTATTTTTATTCATTATTTCTAAAATTAGAATTTTCCAATCACAAAAATCTTTATTTATTAAATTTTCATGATCTCTTTCTTTTCTATTTTTTTCCTATTTCCTCTATCGAATTTTTCTCCATCTTTTTCTTGATTATTTTATACTAATAAGTAATAAGCACTTCAACAGAATTAAATTGAGGCTGCCAGCCACCATTTTTATAGAGCCGGACACCTGCAAGTTCATCTGCAAGTTTTTTTCCCCTCATTCCTTTAACTAGTGCTGAAATAGGTCCACAAAGTCATAGTTGCCGGTCATGCCACTTCAATCATTTTCTAAGTCCACCATTTCAAGGCATTTCTGAACTGAATTTTTGTACACACCCATCAGGAATTAAATGATCACAACGCTTCCCATTGTTTTAATTTGTATAAAATGTCTTTTAATAAAAGATATTGTGGATTAACCTGAGTACAAGAATTTCCTTTCAATAAATTTGGTTGTTTCACAGAAGCAGACCATATATAATACTACAGACTAGCTAGTGAATAATTAATCTTGTTTTAAGACGATACTATTGTGGCTAGGGAACCCAGATACCATTGGCTTGACTGGTGCTTTGGTAAGAAAAAAACTTTGGAAAACGGCACTAATAATCTCCCACCATACTTTGTTAGAACATCAATCACTATATGAGGAAGAAGAAGTGCTTGAATTAGTGGAAGAGACTACTCAAAAGTAGGTGCAGCCCCGTCTGAGTCTCTTAGCCCGAGTTTTAGGCACAAAACACGTCAATTCCCAAACTCAACCAGGAATACATGTGTGTGATTCGAAGGAGGGAAAAAAATTAGAAAGGAAAGAAATCCTGAAAAATTAATAGGTAAAAATTTTTATGATTGGAAAATTCTAATTTTAAAAATAATAAATGAAAACAAAGATGATGTGGAGAGTTAATAAAATTATCCAATGAAAGCAAGCCACATATGTTTGTAAGACTTTTTTAGTAAAAAAATCTTATTGATATAATTGGTTAAGGCGGAACAATATTTGTTCCTAATCTTAAAAGCTTATATAGTCTGACGTTTTTCACCCAAAAAAAAAATCTTAAATGCTCATAGTTTCTAATATTTTATTAACTTCGTTTGCAACATGTTCATCATTAGGATAAACTAGATATATTCATCAATGTTTCTAGTGTATGAATATTTTTTATTTTTAAGTTTTAACTTGCATCTCTTTAATAAATAAATCATATAAAATAAATATTTTTTATAACAAATTCTTTTCCAAAAATCACAGCAATTCTCTATTTCCTTTCCTACTCTCACTATTTACCTATAAGTGTTAATTTTATACTATTTTTGGGCAATATTTTTTATCATATTTCACTTGTATTGTAGCCCTAGGATTCGAATGCATTGTTTATAGATTTTGTATATTTTTATATAATTGATTATTCTTGGCCTATTTCCTTTTTGGGTTGAATTCAGCTCTATTTTGAGCATAGAAGAATTAAGCTAAAAATATTTGCAAGGAAATTTATATATAATCATTTATTTAATACTAAAAGTAGTGTAATTTTTTTTTTTTTTACCTTAGCGGTGAAAATACTCTTCCAAACTTCATTTTTGAAACCATCGCCCACTATAAAAGGATTTTAAATTTTTCTATAATTATTTTGTATGACCAATTTCTTATTCAGTTATCTTCATAACTTTAATTTTATAATATTTGTCTATTTCTCGTAAACATATAAAAGAATTTTTTTACCTTTTTATGTGAAATTATGTTTCTTTCAAGATTAATATTATACATATATTCCTTTCTTGCTTTCCTTTTTCACATATATATTCTATTTTTTTATGCATAAGAAGACAAAGTATCTGTTTCAAATTTTAGAATGTCATTGTGCGTAAGCAAATATTTTTTATATATTTTTTCTTCCGTAATAACTTATGTAGATTTTTTATTTCTGTATAATCATTTTAATAAAAAATTATTCTTTAGTTTTATTAAAAATTTAGTAGTAGCATTCATTTTTATAAAGAATTTATACAAATAAACTTTCTTCAATTTTTTTTATGTATCATGCATTTTTCTATAATGTATATTAATTCTGTGTACCCTGTAATGTTTCTTTCTTTAGAATAAATTTGATGTCAAGCTTAAAAAATTCGTTTTACGAGGATAAAATTTTTAATTTTCTTTTTTCCGGCTTCTTCATACTTTGTATATAGAATTTAAATTTATCGAAAATAGTTTTCTGTAGCTAATTATTTCTCTTATTTGCACCTTTTATTCATAACCTTTCCTTGCTTACTCATATGGTCACTCGCATCTTATAATTTTTAGCACTTGTTATGTAGTGGTTGTATTAAACATTTTTTTTTCATCAAACAATCAAACATGATATTTTTTTAAAAAAATATTATTTTAGTTCCTTCTGTAACAGCCCGGGTAAAATTTTTGATTTTTACCGGGACTGTAGAAGTCGATTTACCGTGATTTACTGTTGAATTAATCTTGGGAAATTAATTTACGGTAAATCGGGAGTCGTTTTTCAAAACCGAGAATTTTCCCGCGCTCGGGAGTGTCTTCTTAACTAACCGAGCCTCGGTTTCCAGTTCCGAGACTTGGACGATGTTCAGGAGAATTAATCGGATTTTCCGAGCCCAAGTCATATTTTTGGACTCGGGACGGAATTTGTCGGAAAGACGGGAGTATCCCTGCGTCTACGAGATTCCGACGCGAGAATCCGGACCCGCCAACGAGCGTGCCCCGAGCCACTCTTCCTCCTCTTCTCTCCTTCCTCTTCCTCTTTCCCGGCTATGTTTTTCCTCTTTCCCGGTTCTTCCCGGCCACGTGGGCCCCACTTCCTTCTCTCTTTTCTTTCCTTTCTTTTCTCTTCCTTTCTTTTCTCCTTTCTTTTTCTTTCTCTTTTTCTTCTCCCCAGCCGCCTCTGCACTGCTCGGCCTGTGACCCTTCCTTCTTTTCCGTGAATTGTTGTCCCTACCCTTGTCTGCCAACACCCTTGGTCCTTTGTTCTCCTTATCTTTTCCTTCAATTTCCTCTCTTCCTCCACCGGACACACACCCCTGCAAACATTCTTTTTTTTACTTTGCCTCTTTCTCTTCCTCTCCCTTCTCTGCCGCCATCATCATCATCACCATCACGCTTCACCTTCAACCTACACACCGCCATTAAAAACCACATCGCCGCCACTACTACCACCATCACCGAAACCACCTTCCCCTTCTTCTTTCTTTTCCTCCTGCCGCCGTCGTGAGCAACCGGCCGAGACCTTCACGCCACCACTGCTCACGCACCGCCACCGCCACCTGCAACCCCAACACCACAGCCTCACGCCGTCGCCTCCTCTTTTCCTTCCCCTCCTCTCCAACGCAGCGGCAGCGCCGCCCGACGTGACGAGCCCGAGCCGCCGACCCGGAGTTCTCCTCTCCAGCACCTCGACGCCGCGAGCCGCCACCGGGTCCACTACTCTTCCTCCTCCTTTGCGACCACCTGCAGCCGACTAGCACCGCCGCCTGCGTCGCCACCACGACCCCACGCCGTCCTCTCCTTCGCCTTCCCTTCCGCCACCGAACGCAGCTGCGAGACGCGCCTCCACACGCATGCAGCGTCGCCAGCACCACGTCGTCCTTTGCTCGCCTCGCCCCGTCAGCCGTGCCGCTCGCCTCATCCCGCGCACCGCCTTTGCCGTTCCCGCCTGCACCGCCCGCGTCAAACTGCAGGTAAGCAAGGGGTTGAAGACGGTTGTTGATATTGCACTGTACATGCATGCATGGGCTGTAACATGCATGTGGGCTTGGGTTGTTTGAGTGGAGTTTGGGTTTGATAGGTAATGGGCTTGGGTTTTAGTTTGGGCTTGGTTTTGGGTTTAGTTTGGGTTGTTATGGAATTGAGCTTAGGACTTAGGTGTTTATGGTGGGCTTGGGTTTGGGTCTTGGCATGATGGGCTCTGCCTTGGGCTTGGCTTGGACTCGGCCCAGTCCGTTTAATTTAATTAAAAAAAAAACTGTAATTATATATATGTATTTACTGATATACTGGTAATTAATTTTGAAAAAAATTACATAGTTATTTTGAGAAAATTATGGACGATTTTATTCTGTAATTTTTATTAAAGTATAGATATATTTACTTTGATAAATAACTAAGTTATGTTTGGAAAAATTAATATTACTTGGAAAATTATATATATGTACCTTGAAATTAATTTCTGGAAATTTATATGTAAATTATTTTGGCTGGAAAATTATGATTGTGGAGTATAAATATAAATATGTACTTTGGAAATTAAAGTTAATTATATTTTGCATTGGAAAATATTATTATTATATATGTTTAGAAAAAGATAAATACTATATAAATATCTCTAGGAAATATAAATAGGTTATTATTTTCTGGAAAAATATTGATGAGTCTTATTTTGGAAATTATAATTATTTAATGAAAATATTTTGAAAGAGTTTTAATTAAAGTATGGTACCGAAATTATATTCGGAAATACGTACGGTAAATATTTTCGGTAAAAGATGGAAATAAAGGATAAGTAATCGGGATGGGTAATTTCGTAGTATTGGCATCATGACATACTCTTATGTGCATTTATGTGAATATATGTGGTTTTGTTGTATAGGTTATGATATCGGGCAGTTTCCCGAGGAGCCGGCCTTGGTACCGGTCATTGTCTTCAGAGTTGAGTAATCGGCTAAGGTGAG
>JAKUCV010004163.1:29265-62283 GCA_028386065.3 Turnera subulata | reverse complement strand
AAAGTAGTTCAGGGATGGAGAAGACGAAGCCCTGGGTAAGGAAACGGCACCGTTCTTCTCGGGCTTGGGCAAACTTGTTTTGCTTCATGGGCCTGTTGACTTTTGTTTGGGCTTATCATGACCTGGGTTATAATTAGATGGTTGGTAAATGCTAACTCAACGAGACGGACTAACTTGGGCCTAACAAACATAATTAGTGGACTTGAGGCAGTAAGTTGGTGGGCTAAAAATTTTGGTAATTGAAGTAGGTAGTTAATAATTTGGTTTAGCAAATTAATTAACTTGTAAATGACAATTTATATGTTAAATTATATATGGCCTAGTATGACTAACAACCTTGGTGAATAAAATACAGTAAATAATTCCACTAATGATATGCTAAGGATAATAATCCGATAATTGGACTAACCCTACGGTTTGATATTCGTATTGTAATAAACCATTACCTGAGATGATAGCTTGAAACAATTTTTCTTCAAATATTTTATACGATAAAACACTATCGGGTACATCATTTCTTAACGGTTATATTATTTTCACCTACAAGATTTATTAGTACGAACTATATTGATCTACCAAGGTACTATATACATGCGTTAATCTATTAAATTATAGTGTTATTAAGATCCCCATTTTACTTGCAATTATCGGTCGTGCCTGTGTATATGTGTACTTATAAATATTATTATTATTTTTGCAAGCATCTCGATAAAATTATTTTATACTATATATATATTGGTTAAATTAATTTCTCATCGATGGAAGAATTTCCCCATTTAATGGATTTATTCTGGGTTATATTTCTTTTGAAGAATTTATCGTTACCACTATTTCATAATCTTGTTTACTAAACGTATATGAATTTATTGCTATTTCATCGGAAATAATCATTTTATGGAATATTAATTACATTACAAACTACAAGTATTCTATGGTTATAATTGCTTTGCGCACGTCATAGCAATGTTTAATGGGAATGGGTTTGGAAACAATGATAATGATGTTAATTGTGGATAAGCCGAATAATAAATTAATCTCATGCATTGTATTCTTTGATGTGCATTTTAAGTGATTGCATGTGTTAACGTGATATAGGGACAGACAAAGCTATATGGATTATCCACCGGCTTCAGAGACATACAAGGTGAGGATGGATAAACCCTGATATGTGCCCGTAATGCTGTGTGTGTATTTTTGTGGTTTGTGTATTTTTATTGTTTGTTTGATCTGCTGGAATGATTGTTGACTGTTACTTGATTGCTATGGAATTGTTGATGCTGTTGTAGAAACGTATTAGTCCTGTGTTGTTGTGTTGGAAATATTGTTGAACTGTTTGATGTGAAATATTGGTGATATGAGATTGTTGATGGAGTGAGATTTGGATTAATCTGAGGAAATGGGAAATTGGATAACTGATGAAAGAGTAATGGAATTGGACTGAATTTGAGATGATGGTATAATAGTCACTTGGAAAGTAGTGGTACGACTAGATGGTTAGAGACTAGTTCTGTGGTGTCATGGCCAGTGGGTTAGTTGGTTGGGGTGTTGACCCCGGATTTGTGATATTGGGATGTTGATCCCGGATTTGTGATATTGGGATGTTGATCCCGGATTTGAGATATTGGGATGTTGATCCCGGATTTGTGATATTGGGATGTTGATCCCGGATTTGAGATATGGGGATGTTGATCCCGGATTGTGGTGGGGCCTGGCATCCAGAATTAGTAAATAACCAGGTACGACCCTAGCTTGTCCAGTGACGGGGCCCGGAAGATAAAATTGGTAATAAAAATTAATAAGTATTCTTTGGGTCTTGGCTTGATATGATTTAGTAGATTCCTCTGTCGTGTTGTTTGAGTTGTAATCCACTGTTATGTTGTTTGTGATAGATTCATCTGATTTGATGGTTGCATTACTTCGAAAGTATTGCGGTTGAATATATCTCTGTTTATCTATCGTCGGTGAGCACTTCGGACTCACCCCTCGCCTGCGGGGTTTCATCCCGTAGGGTGAGTTGTTTGTAGTGCAGGAACGTACAGGGCAAGCTGAAGCGTACCCTCGGACAGGACTCTGATCCATTAGTTGCATTGGGCCTTGCATATGTTGTCATGTGAGTCATAAGTCTTCCGCTGTGCATATTGTTGAGTTTTCTGCTGTGTATATGTTGTAGTTGGGCCATTGGGCCGGATGGTTGTTGTTGATGTCCTGGGGTTCGGGTGACGAGTTCTATATTGGGCCGAAGGGCCGGTTTTTCAGTTTTGTTATTGGACCGTTGGCCAATTTATTGATTTACACACTGTTTGTTGGGCTTTATTGGGTTGGGTTGTCATAGTTCCGGCACGTGTTTACTGTGTACGGTAAATACGGGTCGGGGCGTTTCATATGTTGCTTTTCTAGTATTTGTATATTGAAGGGGGGTTGATTTTGTACATTTGATGGATTTCCTCTGTTTATACTTTTATATGTAGTACAGACCTTTTTTTTTACTAGCCATGCATGTGATAAATTTTTTGTATATATTGATTATTATTACTGTTATTGTGTTCTGGATAGAAATATTCACAGCACAAGAATTTTCGAAAGAGAAGAATCATAATTTTTTTAAAAAAAAATGAGTATTATTTTTTAACATTTTTGGAACATGTTTCCTCTTTTTTTTTTTTTTTTCTCGGCTGTGTTTTCACCTACTCTAACTTGTGAAACATCACGTATTGTACAAAAGAACATGCATATGTGAATCAATATTTTTTTTTACTTTTTAAAACAAACAATGTTTTAAAATTAATATCGATCTCTTATTCTCTTTATTCTTTCTTTCTTCTTTTACAGTAGCTTGTATTTGTTTTTTCACAGATTAAGATAGCATACTAATATTTTATGAGTCATGTACTTTTTAAGAAATTTTTTATTATTTTGCTATTTTTTTTCTTTCTTCCTTTTTTCTGTTTCCATGTAGATCTTATTTATTTTAAAGTTTAACAAATTTTAATTTTTTTTATAATTTTAAAAGTTTACTATGTGGAGGCAATTATTTTATCAACGATTTTTTTTGAGACCATAACCATTTATATGAATTTTGTTTAATAATCTCTGATATATCTCTTAGATATATACATTAATAATTTGTAACCTTAACCTCTTTTTTCTAAAGTATTAGTCGATCTTTTTTCTTTCTGTCGAAAACAGTTGATCATTTTTAAATTTGCATTAATTCGCTGTCGAACCTCTTTCTCACCTTTTTCCTCACATACATAGAGATCGTATTTGTTGACTGACCTCGAAAAATACTTCCATAAGAAGCACGCAAAACACGGTGAGAATAACGTATTAGTAAATGCCCAACAGCTTCACCAAGTCAAAAAGATGATCCTATATAAAATAATAGATGCTCACACCGACTGAGAGATCCTGATAAGAAGAAACACAATAACCAAAACAACATTAATTGTGGCATTATTTTTGAGGCGCAGATGGGTTCTATAATTATAAAGGGTTGCCCTTTGTTTATTAGCAACTTCTTGCGCGGTGTATTTTATTTCCAAATTTTAAAATTTAACACGAATCACACAAGTCTTGTTTAGGAGATTGGGAGAGATTTTTTTATTTTTTTTATTTTGTTTCTTACGTTATCTTTTGTCTAAAAAATAGTTAGCCAACCGAGGAGCAAAAGCACACCCTTAATTATCTCGTTTTTTTTCTCTTCTGCACATGTAATCTTACTAGTTTGTCGACAAAGATTGTCATTAAAATTTAATGTCGTTGTAGCCAGTACTGACGAAATATGGAACTCACTTTAATATTACTTGTGGTCCTTTTCGTATAACTACCGAGGCCAGCACATACTTAAATGTCCCCGACGAAATCTGATTTAAGAAGACCAAAACAAAAACAGAGTGAACGAAAGTAAGAAATCTAATCAGATCATAATACCGAGGATGAATTCTAAAATTAAGGATAACACAGTCATAGAACAAAGCATTAGTATTCTATTAGAATTTACAAGCAACAAGGCCACAAACAGAGAGAATCCATGGGTTATGAGAGTGAGTTAAAATTAGCTGCAACCTTTCAAGCCTAGAATGGCTCCTCAAGTTACTCTTTTGGACAGCTGGAGCTGCTGTTGAGAGAATTGAAATTCGGGTTATGGCGAAGGAGCTAAGATTATTTTACAAGTTATAAAACTTTTTAAGATCTTAAACTGTAAAATCATAAACTTCCTAATTTTTCAAGTCTCAAACCCTAAAACCATATTTTTTAAAAAAATAAAATTATAAATCCTAAACTCTAAAATCTTAAATCTTACATCCAAAAATACTAAAATTCTGAATTTGAAAACTTCATGTTCAAAATTTCTAAACCTTAAATCCTAAAATTTGAAATCTTAAATAAATGCTAAATCTTAAAATTACGAAACTTGAAATTTAAAGCTCTATATCTTAAAACTATAGATCCTAATGATTAAATCATTTATCGTATGACCCTGAAACTTGGAAACCTAAACCACTAAACTTAAATATTGTTAAGCATAAATCACGGTTGTATTTATTAGCATATTATTGTTGTATAATTAGCATAAATTATACAGCACTCACTAGGAAATATCCGTTATTGCTATTATCTATATAATTGTCCATACCCTAATGAGAGTGACATCAATACAAACACAACCTATTCTTCATGGTAGCGGAGCGCAACCACTGTTCCTGCGTTTCTTTTTCTTTTCTTTTAAAAAAAAAATCCCAAAACTCTATTGTTTCTCTTGTCTTAACAGTGACTATTGGTCAAATCACTCCTCCTCTTTCCTCCTCCTCCTCACCCTCAACCGAATCTAATTCTACCCATGGTGTTATTTCTTCTTCCTCCCAAATTTCTGACATTCAACGCATTGTTAAGGTTACTCTTGATCTCAAAAATTATCTTCTTTGGCAATCCATCTTTCTTAATGCCCTTCATGCACATAATATTGATGGTCATGTCATTGGTACTCTGCCTCCACCAACTCAATTCTTACCTGATAACAATCCCAATCCTGCTTTCCAACAATGGAATCAAAACGACTCCATGGTTTTTAACATGGATTCATTCTACTGTTTCCATTGATGTGCTGCAACAAATATATGATTCTAAGTGCATGACATCTGTTAAGGAAACTTGGGAAGCTATTCGATGTCTCTTTCTTGATACAGCCTCTACAAACCAAATCCAATTGAAAACAGAATACCAAACAACTCTGAAAAACAACCCAATACATGCATACTTATCTTTCAAAGGCCAAGAAGCTACGTGATTCCTTACGTGCCCTCACTGATTCACCTAGTGAAGCTGATTTTGTTCTTCAGGTGTTGAATGGTCTACCTACAGAATATGATAGTATTGTAAACCCTCTCCTCGCCCAGAATCCATTACTACCTTTTGATCGGATTCGTTCTCAGTTGATTGCCTTTGACAGTTACACTCTTCTCCTACAGTGCCTTCTCCACATGTTGCTATGACTGTTCAATCCACTTCTCAGGTGTTGAATGGTCTACCTACAGAATATGATAGTATTGTAAACCCTCTCCTCGCCCAGAATCCATTACTATCTTTTGATCGGATTCGTTCTCAGTTGATTGCCTTTGACAGTTACACTCTTCTCCTACAGTGCCTTCTCCACATGCTGCTATGACTGTTCAATCCACTTCTTCTGACTCTCCAGCCTTGACTATTGTGCCTTCATCTTTACAGGCTCATGTTGCACACTCTGTTCCCTTTCGTTCTTAGGAATCCAAGGGTCGTGGTCGTGGTCGATCATACAACCACTAATCTCGAAGACCTTCCGGATGTGGCCGTGGTGGCATTTTTCTCCACATCATGCCTCTCCTCCTCATTTTTCCGGTGCTCCCCGCGTGTATTCGCCTGTGTTTCGTCGTTTGCAACCACAAATTAATGCTCCTGGAATTCTTGGCCCTTCCCCTGGTGGTATTCAATGTCAACTTTGTCAAGGTTTTGGCCATATGGCACGCTCTTTTCCTCATCTACAGCATGGTCATTCTATGGCAGCTTCATCCCGTTCTGCTATGGCTGCAACCTTTGTTGATGATAATGCCTGGTATCCCGGCAGTGGTGCCTCTCATATGACACCTTACTCTAGTAACCTCCAAAACTCTACTCCTTATAATGGCCCTGATAAAATACGTGTTGGTGATGGGTCATTATTAGGTATTTCTGTTGTAGGTCAATCTACTCTTATTACAAATCATCGTACCTGTGTTAAATTCAGTTTATTATGTTCCCTCTTTGTGTAAAAATCTCATATCTGCTAGACAATTTTGCCGCGATAATGATTGCCTAATTGAATTTTCTGCCTTTGGTTTTTGTTTGAAGGATCGCAAGACTTTGACACCACTTTTTATGTCCGTTAGTGATGGTCCTCTATACCCGTTTCCTCAAGATCGTGTTATCATTGGCGTCCTTTTCTCCGTCTCTTTCTCTTGTTACCATGGCTCACTCTCCTAGCTTACGACATCAACGTCTTGCTCACACCAATCCTCAATTTCTCAAAGCTCTCACTTGTTCGAACCTTATTCCGTCTGTTGGTAGCTATAATTAGTTCTTTTGTCATGCTTGTAATCTAGGCAAACATCATCGTCTTCCTTTTTCCCCTTCTTCTACTCAAACACAAAATGCTTTCGATTTAATACATTGTGATGTTTGGCAGTCTCCTGTTACTTCTATTTCTAGTTTTAAGTATTATGTTCTATTTATTGACGACTTTACACGATATACTTGGCTTTATCCTTTACGTCGCAAGTCTAATGTCTTCTCAAATTTTGTTCAATTTTTTCCAAGATTAAAACACAATTTTCCCAGGTCATCAAACAGTTCCAATCGGATGGGGGTGGAAAATATGTTAATGCTCAATTTAACACCTTCTTTGCAACCCATGTCATTCGCCATCACATTTCCTATCCCCATACTCCTGAACAAAATGGCATCGCCGAACGTAAACACCGACTTCTTCTTGATTTTACTCTTTGTTTGTTGCTTCAGTATGGTATGTGCCTCATTCCTATTGGCTTGAAGCTTTAATGTTTGACCTTTATATAATTAATCGCCTCTCACATTGTCTACTTAAACTACCAAATTCTGCATCAGTGTCTTTATGGTCAACCTCCTATTTTTAGTCATAATCGTATTTTTGGTTGTTTGTGTTATCCTAATTTGGCATCAACCACTCCTCCATAAACTTTCTCCACATTCTATAGCTTGTGTTTTTCTTGGATTTTTTGAGATTTATAAAGGTTATCATTTTCCAGATCGTGCAAGTGGGAAAATTCACATTTCACGTCATGTCCTCTTTTATGAAGATCAATTCATTTTCTTAAAAATGCACCCTCCACTTCACCTATATCTCCTTCTCTTCTTGGTCTATTTTCTCATTCTACTTATTCCATTCCTTCGGATTTGCCATCCTCTTCCTTCAAGGCACCGTCTTCTGTGCCTTCTAGTGAGTCTTCCCCACAAGTATCGCCAGTTCCCTCACCACAAATATCTCCATCAACCTCAACTAATTCATCCCCTTCCCCTCCTGCAGACCCTGTTCCACCATGTATACACACACGTGCTATGAATGGCATACGAAAACCTGTTACCAGACTGAATCTAATGGCCACAACTACTGATTCTATTGAACCATCTATTTACTCAGAAGCTGTTAAGGCACCAGAATGCCGTGCTGCAATGGCCGATGAATATAATGCTTTATTGTTTAACCATACTTGGGATTTAGTTCCATGTGATTCTTTGCATAACGTTATTGAGTGCCGGTAGATTTATAAGCTCAAACGCTATGTTGATGGTACCATTGCTCGATACAAGGCTCGCCTTGTAGCTTAGGGATTCAAACAACAACCTGGTATCGACTACACAGAGACTTTTAGTTCTGTTGTCAAGCCTACCACAGTCCGTATTGTTCTTAGTCTTGCCACCTCTTACTCATGGTCGCCAACTTGATGTTAAAAATGTCTTTCTACATGGTGATCTTTCTGAAGTAGTATATATGAAGCGACCACCGTGGTTTGTGCATCCTGATTATCCTGAACATGTATGTCGTCTTAAAAGGGCCCTATATGGTTTTAAACAGGCTCCCTTTGCTTGGTTCCACCGCTTTGGCTCTTATCTTCATACATTGGGTTTTATCTCTAGTCGTGCAGACAGTTCCATGTGTATCTATCAACGTGCTGGTACTCATGCTATTCTCCTCTTATATATTGATGACATCCTTTTTACTAGTAATTCGACTGACTTTTTGCACCATATTCTCACAAAGCTTCGTCATGAGTTTGCCATGACAGACCTCAGTATCTTGAATTATTTTCTGGGTGTTCAAGCTACCTCGACACCCTTAGGTCTTCATCTCTCTCAAAGGAAATACACTCTTCATTTATTGGAACCAGCTGGCCTTGCTAAAGCAAAACCTGTTGCTACTCCTTCCACAACCAAGACAAAACTTACCCTTAGAGATGGTGACCTATTTCCAGATGCTACATTATATCGTAGCTTAGTGGGCGGCATGCAGTATCTTTCCTTTATCTGTCCCGATATCTCTCATTCTGTAGGCATTGTCTCTCAATTTATGCATGCTCCACGAGTTCCTCATATGATGGAAGTTATCGGATTCTTCGGTATCTAGTCGGCACCTTAGATCATGGTCTTTTACTATGCAAACAACAGGATCTTACTCTTTGTATTTATTCAGATGCTGATTGGGCAGGTTGCTCTGACACTCGGTAGTCTATCACTGGATATTGTTGTTATCTTGGTGATCTTCTTGTTTCATGGTCCTCAAAGAAACAACCTACTGTCTCACGATCCAGTACGGAAGCTGAGTATCATGCTTTTGCTGCCGCTGTCTCTGAACTCTTATGGCTACGATAATTGCTTTATGAACTTTGCATCTCACTTACCTCTACTCCTGTGGTGCATTGTGACAATATTAGTGCCACATATATGGCCATGAACCCTGTCCTGCATGCTCGGACAAAGCACATAGAGAATGACATTCACTTTGTTTGTGACCTTGTTCAAAATGGAAGTATCCAAGTCAGCTATATCCATACTTCTCGTTAGTTTGCAGATATTCTCACAAACAGTTTGCCTACCTCTCAATTTCAATTTCTTCGGGACAACCTAAGCATCAAGTCTCTCGCTGCTTCAGTTGAGGGGAGATGTTAAGCAAAAATCACGGTTGTATTTATGCGCATATTACCGTTATATAATTAGCATAAATTATGCAGCACTCACTAGGAAATATCTGTTATTGCTATTATTTATATAATTGTACATACCCTAATCAGAGTGACATCAATACAAACACAACCTATTCTTCAAATATTACACCCATGAAATCTTAAACCCTAAAATACTAATGCTTAAAATATTAGTCCGACTTGAATCCCTAACATTAATCTTAAATCATAAATGTTAAAATTTAAATGTTAAATCCAAATTCAAAATTAAAACTCAAAATTTAGGATATGGGAAGATTTTGGATTTAAATTTCTAGGTTTAGGATTTTAGTATTTTAGGAAACAAGGTTTAAGATTTTATTTTTTTAGATTAAGATCCTTAGAAGTTCTATAATTTATATAAAAAATTTAATTGATCCTTAGAAGTTCTATAATTTATATAAAAAATTTAATTGAGTCCTACAATTTTCCGATTTGATCAATTGAATCCTAATGACGTGGACATTTTGACACGTCAACAAATGATATGTACAACGCCACGTCATAAGATAAGTGCCAACTCAATAATATTGGATAGAAAACACACATACGACTTCTTTGATAAATGATTCGAATTAATAGGACCTGATTAATTGAAAAAATAATTTAAGACTTGATTGAAAAATAATTAAGAATAATAGGACTTCTAAAGCCCTTTACCCTTATCTCATGTGTCATAGACCAAAAAATTATGAACAGAATCAATCGCCACTACCACTGCACTGTAGAGAACTATGTCTGGGCCTAATTATACCTGTGCCTTTTAATTTGTTTTCAGTGATAAGACTGTCGGTGCATGGCTAGTAACCAAAAAGAACTTATACATGTCAGATGGGTTTGCGATAGATTGAGTAGAAAATATCGGTTCCGTTCTGGACATGGTTCTTGTAGGTTTCTTCTAAAAAAAGGTTGCTATCAAATGGCCCATTAGATTGGATTTTCTAGTTTGCCAGGGTCTGTACACTTGATATTATCTTTGAACTTGATTAAATTGGTATTTTAACTAAAGACTGGGCTTAGGCCTAAACCTGTTTCATTTTTTTACTTTGATTCAAATGCTCTAAGGGGTTAAAAATTATTTGGGTCTTGCGTTGGGCCGGATTTCAGGTCACTACTATTATATAGTGCTTCCTATTCAGCGTTTTTTTTTTTTTTTTCTAACAACTTGGTATCTTCATGAAGTTTATCTCTTTCAGTAGAATCATACATGCACCAGATCATTTTGTTGTGTATCTGAATGAGTGTTTTCGACAAAAAAAAAAAAGTATCTAAATGAGTGTTGTGTATTTATAATATTATAGAGATTTGATTCACGAGTATTACAGAGTCTTAGAAGACATTCACGAGTCTTAGTTTACATGACTCTAGGGTTTGCTTTTGCATAGTATACGTGGATGATATGCATGCTTGCTTATCTACACAATAGAGTTGACTTTGAATTGTACGCCCAAATACCACCCAATCGTGATTTTGCATCATCTGTTTTTTTTTTTTTTTATACTAATGCATCATCTGTTTATATGCCTGTGATTTTTAAGTGATTTCCAGCTATGTTGCCAGCAGTTGATATTGTGATACAGTGAGTCTGGCTGGAATATTATAGCTGAAACGCAAACGTAAAATGAACTACTGAGTTTGTGGCTAGGAAATTTTTGTTTGACCATATCATCCGAGAAAGTATTGGAGATTGTGCTATATATATATATGGATACTGTGACACATTGTTGCTTGTGTATTGGATAATGATTAGATTAACGTAACGACGGTGCTGCCCGAGTATATTTGGGACGAAATGGGTTCACTTGAAATGTTGGCAAGAGAAGTGATATTGTGACAGTTTGGCTCAACTACATTTTTCCATTCAATAAACGTTGTGTTACATTATTCTTACAAGTTCACAGAGAACATAACAGGTTCAATTTCTCTGTTGGAGAGGGAAGAATTACGCTCAATTCTTTTCCTTGTAGGCCCTGTACCAGTAAACACCTTTGTCCTTGGAATCATGGTCCGGCTCGGCATAGATGCACTCCTTTGCGGCTCTGTATAACATCTTGTGAATAGGAGTGGAATCGATCTGGTAGTAGTCACCCAAGACGGGCTTGATGGCTTCGGTGGCCTCGAGAGCATGGTAGTGAGGGATGGTGGAGATGAGATGGTGACAGATGTGGGTGTTGGTGACATGGTGTAAGACCCTGTTGAGCCAGCCGAAGTCCAAATCAATGGTGGAAAGAGCTCCCCTGAACCACTCCCACTCGGAGTTGTCATAGTGTGGGAGTGTAGGGTTG
Organism: Turnera subulata; assembly: GCA_028386065.3. Lineage (NCBI taxonomy): Eukaryota > Viridiplantae > Streptophyta > Magnoliopsida > Malpighiales > Passifloraceae > Turnera > Turnera subulata. Next base: position 50,732 of record JAKUCV010004163.1, on the reverse strand, counting down.
GTGTGGTGCAAGTATGTGATGATGATGAATAGGGCAAACACAACAAGCAGCGGTGCGAGGTAGGTGCAGAAGAACCAGGCAAAGCCATGCGCCTTGGACACGCTATAGAACACATAGAGTGCGGTGAAGATGCCAGCGTCAGAGATCACAACCTGAAGCCTTTCACTGTCGTTGAAGATGGGACTGTATGGGTCGTAGTGATTGGCGAAGCGGTCGTGTTTCTGGCTAGAAGCATTGAAGAGAAGATATAGAGGGAAGGCAAGGAAGAGCATGGAGACAATACGGATGACTCTGCCCACTGGGTTGTTGAGGTGCTTGGAATACCATGGGATGGTGTCCTCGAACCTTGGGAGGTAGACTTCATCATGGGTCAAGGAGCCGGTGTTGGAGTGATGCCTGCGGTGGCTATATTTCCATGCGAAGAAAGGGGTCATGAGCGCAGAGTGAAGGACTAGGCCTACAATGTTGTCCACCCAAGCGTATTCGCTGAAGGCATGGTGGCCGCATTCGTGGCCGATGACCCAGATACCTGTCATAAATGCTCCCTGAATGAACCAGTAGATTGGCCAAGCCACATAGTTGAGTGGGGAAGGGAGGATGGGAATGTAAGTTTTGGCAACGTAGAAAAGAGCATAGCACACAGAGAGGTCATAAACAAGGTATGAGAAGGAGCGGAGAAGGGAGCGGTGGAAGCAGTGGGCAGGGATGGCCTTCTTGAGTGTTGCAAGCGTGAATGGTGGCTTCTCACTGGGCACTCTCTTGCCGATGCTTTTCCTGGGGTTGGCTTCCATTGTTCTCTCAAACTTAGAAAGAACACCTGAAATACCTGAAGAAGGTATTTGGAGTATCCTCTTTTGTTTTTACTTTGTTGTAGCTAGATATAGATATGGGAGAACTAGAGGCCTATAGATAGCTCTTACTCCTGTCCTATGCTATAACACCTGTGTTCCCTTCTGCTATGGGTGTTGGCAGGAGAGGCCTATATTTAAACCCCGGGGAGCTGAACCATTTGGGTTGCTGAGAGATTCGGAGAAAAGCAAGGTACCACTTCATTTTGTTTGTTTGGTAGTAGCCAGCCAGTGAATGTTGGTCAATCACGGTCAAGCATTCAAAAAAAATACTAGTTATTTAAACTTAAAAGTCAGACAAATCCTTCCAGTCAAAAAAATGGTTCTATAAAGAACTACACCCCGGAGAATTTAGTATTGGAGAAAACTGCAACCTCCCCAGTTCACCAAGTATCTATTGAAAGAGCCGTCCACGTTATCCTCAACACCACAAATAATGGTGATCCTATAATTTTGAGAATCTAATTAAGAAATAAATTGTCTTTGGAAGACGAACATTTTTTTTCTATATATTATGAAACTACCATTTTCCTACTTCGCACATGGCCCTCTCTCAAAGAAATTTATTTTCTTTTAGGAGTATCATTTTTTAAAAGGAGCCAATCTTTGAATCCGATCTCACGAGCACGCCACTGCTACAAGAACTTAAATAGTCATGATTCAGGACGTAAATATCACTTTGTTTGTTTAAAAAATCAAATTAAGAAATAAAATGTCATTAGAAAAGGAATATATTTTTACTCTTCCCTATCAAAAGGAATCATTTCTTTCTTTTGCCTACCTAGATAATAATGCGATAGGAAAAAAAAAAAAAACGGAAGCAACGAGGAAACAAGTGGTATGCCTACTTATAATGTTCCAATTAATCAAGGATTTTTTTGATCCCATGACCTTATGAAATGAATAAAACAAAAAAATGCAGACAAGGAAAGCGGGATGACGTTAGAATTTTCGCGAATGGATTTTCACAAGAATTCACCACCCCAATGTTTCTCCATCCCATCAATCATCTTAAAGAAAAGCGTCATATCCGTAAATAGGTAGGCAGGGTTGGTCTAATTAAAATTCATTCCTAAGTTATTTCAATTGAGAAATAGACAAGATATTAGTGGTGAAAATTCAATGTATGTTGTCGAATGTTGGGTTAGGCATAAATTTTTGGGTTGAGGTATGCTCAATCTATTGTCATCATATGTTTTATATAACAAGACCCCAATACTGATTATGATTCTTTGTGTGTGTTTGGTTCAAAAATATAAGATCATGTGAATGAATCAAAGTTGGATCAACGAGGAAAGAAGACTTTATTTATGGGCGTCAATATTGGAGTGAATGGATACCTTTTATGGTGCCTAGAGGCAAAAAAGACTATTATCAACAGAAATGTTACCTTCGATAAATTTGCTTGTTAATTAAGGTAAATCCAGAAGATACTGATGGTACTTCACAACAAGTGGAGTGTGTTACAAAGTAGGTGGAGTTTGATCACACCAAGATGATTCCAACAATGAGCACCAATAACGATTATCCACTAATAGAAGAATAATCAAATGAAGAAGAAGTTTCGACCTAAGAACCTTCACAACAGATGGAATCAATTTTCGTTCGAAGAATAAGAAGAGAAATTCAAAAACCAGAACGTCTTATTGAAACGGTGGCCTATGCACTTCCTCATTGATGATGTTCCTTCTACTCTTTTACAAGCCATTCGAAGTTCTGAAAGTTGCAGATGGAAAGTTGTAATAGCTAGAAGAAGAGATAGAATCACTTGAGAGGAACAAGACATAAAAGTTGACACAACTACCAAAGAGAAAGAAGGCAATTGGATGCAAATGGATATTTGCAAAAAAGAAGGAATTCCTAACAAGAAAAATATTCGCTACATGGCAAGATTGGTGATTAAAGGCTATGCTCGAAAAGAGGGAATTAATTATAATGAGGTATTTTCCCCAGTTGTTAAACATTCCTCTATTAAAATTCTATTGCTCTTGGTAGCACAGTTGTATTTAGAGCTAGCTCAACTTGATCAGAAAATTGTGTTCTTACAGAGTGACTTCAAGGAGAAAATCTATATGTTTCAACTAGATGGATGCAAAGCTGCTGGCAAAAAAAATGGGTGTATAAACTAGACAAGTTATACGGATTGAATTAATCACTGAGACAATGGTACAAACGATTTGACAAGTTATGGTGGGTCAGAAGTGCACAAGAAACAAATACGACTACTGTGTGTATTTGAACAGACTTCAAGAAGGATCCTACATCTAGTTACTCTTATAAATTGATGATATGCTGATAGTAGCAAAGAGTCCAATTGAAATTAACAAGTTGAAGGCTTAATTGAGTAAAGAGTTCCAAATGAAAGATTTGAGAGAAGCCAAAAAAAATTCTCGGCATAGAGATAAGTAGGACAGAGAGAGAGGCAAGCTTTGGCTGACACAGAAGCAGTATTTGAAGAAAGTACTACAACATTTTGGGTTGAATGAAGAGTCAAAACCTGTAGGTACTCCGCTTGCTCCTCATTAGAAACTTAACAGCCAGTTATCTCCGCAGACTAATGAAGAACGAGAGTATATGGCAAAAGTCCCATATGTTAATGTAGTTGGAAGCTTGATGTATGCAATGAGGGTATACGAGACCTAATATTTTACAAATTGTTAGTGTTGTGAGCAATCATTAGTAAGCTGTGAAATGGATCTATCGGTATATCAAAGATACTGTAGATTTTGGTGTGTTTGAGTGGAATGAATCACTTGGCCAAGGTATAGCTGGATATTATGATTCTAACTATGCAAGAGATTTGGATAAGTAACGATTGACAAAGAACTATTTCTTCACTTTAGCAAAAGTCCCAATTAGTTGGAAGTCTACTTTACAATCAACAATGGCTTTGTCTACAATAGAGGTAGAGTATATCGCCATTATAAAAGTTGTTAAAAAGGTAGTTTGGCTTCATGAGTTGCTAAAAGACTCGGTAGTTGGTCAGTTATGGTATATTCTGATAGTCAGAGTGCTATTCATTTAGCAACGAATCAAGTCCTTTATGCATGAATGAAGCATATCGATATTCGCTATCATTTTGTGCGGTAAATTCTTGAAGAAGAGGATATATATACTTCTCTAGAAAATTTTGACAATGGAAACTCGTGCAAATAAGTTAACCAAGGTGGTGAAGGTTCAAGTTTGAACATTGTTTAGACTTGGTCAGTATCCTACGCTTTTGAGCTGGCTATAGATTGCGCAAGTTAGAGGCATTACGAAGAGTGTTCTTTATTTGGTTGAGAAGATTTGTACTCAGTGGGAATATAAATAGCACCAAGGTAGAGGATTCTTGTATTGTGGCTTTACTTGCTATCCCACATTTTTTGGAAGTGGCTTTGGAGGGGTAGTGGAGAGTAAAATAAGAAACACCGCCTCCTCTCTTTTATGTTTCTCAAAATTTGCATTACATACTCTCCTCTAAATATAAAGAGCAAGCCACAATAATTCTGCTAGGAATCCAAACATCTTGCTAGACTTGATTCCCTCCCACTAGCGATTTATATAAAAATATAAAAATAGAAGTCTTTCATATAAATTTACAATTGCCACATGGCAGTCTGGAGTTAATACATGGCAGAGGTATTGACACGTGGTTTCTTTATTATTTTAATTAATAAGTTTTGTAAATAGTCTAAATACATTTTAAGAACCCAAAAAAAGAGGGAGAAGGAGTTGAGGAGGAGAGAATTTTTTAGAAAATATGTTTATCTATATTTTTATTTTTCCTTATATTTGTCTAATGAAAAGAAGGAAGTAACTAGAGGCTGGAGGTAAAAGTTAACATTAAGAAAAATAAACAAAAAATCAGCCAACCAATCAACCTTATCCTTGGTAACCAGCTTCCTTATTTTCTCTCCAATAGTTTGACCATAGACTTGGTAGAAGTGACTTGGTACAATTTCCCACACATTTCAAAAGAGAAAATTTGATAAATAAATTACTTTGTTAGGTTCTTTTTTTTTATGCGAAACGACATTTATTGATGGAGATAAAATTACAAGGTGTAAAGATGAGTAATTACAGGAAGAAAAGAAAAATGTCTGAAGGGAAACTCATATTCTAAACTGTTATGAATTGGGACTAATAGTTGCTCAGATTAATGGCATTACAATTAAGAGCAACATTAGTCGACAGACAACCAACTAAACTTCCTACGAAGGCCCTTCCAATTGATGACAGTCTCAGAGTTGGCGATAACGTAAGAGGCACTAAAGGGAAATTCAAGCTGGTGACATTTTATCCAGGCTGTAGCTTGCAGTAGGATAATATCACATAATCTGTCGATGGCAGTGGCCTTCTTTTCAAAAATTCTCCTATTCCTCTCAAGCCAAATTGCCCATAGAGCTGCAAAACCAATTATCATCCAAGAGGAGCGGCTGAGTGAGTAAGGGGACAGAAAACACCATTGAGACAGAAGCTCTTCAAGGATTGCAGGTGACACCCAGCTCACTCCCCACCAGCTGCACAATAGACACCATATCCGCCAGACCACCGGGCATGATAAAAGAAGGTGATCACGATCTTCAAGACGGGTTTGACATATGGGGCACATAGAGTCACCTAGTGGGATAATACCACGTTGTCTGAGAGTATCCTTCGTAGGAATCCCATGGTTAATTGCAAACCATAGCCAACATTCCACCTTAAAAGGAGGAAGTGTGAGCCATGGATACAGCTTAACTCTCTTCAGGTTTAGGCTTTTATAGATAAAGTTTCTGCCACTTTTAACAAAAAAATCTCCACACTTATCCTCTAACCATATGCGGCAGTCCTTTATATTAGATCTCAGACTTATATGCGCATCCGCTTTAAGTGCCTCAACATCAAGGAGCTCCCAATCCCTTAGAGGTCTCTTCTACCAAAAACTCCATGCTGGTTGGTTATCTACATTGGCACAACAAACTGCAACTGATGCACCTTTGAGTCCTGAGATCGAAAACAAATTGGGATACATATCTTTAAAGATACCCCTACCAGACCAATTGTCAAACCAAAAAAGGGAGAGAGTCCCATCGCCGACCTTAATCCTCGATCCATCCGAAAGTGAACATTGGGAATGACCACCTTGAGTTGCAGAAGTCACCATATTGCGCCAAGTTGTGGAAGCCTTTTGTAGGTTGAACTTCGGGCTATGTACTGAAGATTGTTCCATGCATTTGTTCTTCACCAACAGTTTCCAATCCTTATCAACACCCTTTGTGAAACTCCACACCCATTTGAATAGGAGACATTGATTCATTATATGAAGATCAAAGATACTCAAACCACCTAGCTCCTTTGGGATTGCAATTTTGCGCCAAGATACCAGGCAAACCTTTTTCTTTTCTTCTGAACCATCCCATAAAAAGCGCCTCATAATCTGAGCGATCTTCTTTGCCACTGCAGTAGGTAGCTGAAATAATGACATGTAATAAATTGGCAATCCGCTTAGAACCGACTTGATAAGGGTCACTCTGCCTCCCAAAGAAAGATGTTTGCCCTTCCAAGCCTTTAATTTGTGTGAGAACTTGTCCAATATCGGTTTCCAGGCTACTATCTTCCTCATATTTGCTCCAAGAGGGTAGCCAAGGTATTTCAAAAGGAAGCATTCGGCCTTTCTGTGGAGCATACCTGCAAAATATTCTACCTCTTCTTGTTTTAATCCAACTCCTAGGACACTGCTCTTAAAAAAATTAATGCTCAGTCCGGATAAAACTTCAAAAACTTTTAAACACCTTCTGAGGTTTAATAAACACTGTAGATTTGGAGTAGAGAACAGAATAGTGTCATCTGCGTATTGGAGGATCGACACGGGGATGTTTTGCACGAACACTTCACTTATCAGATTAATACTGCATGCCTTTTTCAAAATACAAGATAGCCCCTCAGCTGCAATGATAATAAAAAAGGTGATAATGGATCACCTTGTTTGAGTCCCCTTTCAGTGCAAAATTCGCTTGTCAGCGAGCCATTAACTAAAACAGAGATAGAGGATGAAGATATACAACCCATAATCCACGACCTCCATTTAACTCCAAATCACATCCTTTACATAACTTGCAAGAGGTAATCGCAATCCACAGAGTCAAAGGCTTTTTTAAAATCAATCTTCCATACAATAGCCTTCTTGTGGGTGCGCTTCAATTCGGTAACAATTTTGTTGGCAAGGAAAGCTCCATCCATTATGTTTCTGCCTTCAATAAAGGCAGATTGTTGGCTTCAAATCAACTCAGGCATCACTTTTTTCAAACGAAGTGATAAGATTTTGGAGATAATTTTCTATAAGCCATTCACAAGGGTGATAGGCCTATATTCATCCAAGCTAGTTGCATCGGGCATTTTAGCAATGAGAGTCATATAGGCTGTATTGGATCCCTTTGGCAGTCTACCAGTTTCCCCAAATTGCACCAGCATATCAAATAAATCCACCTTGATGAGGTTCCAACATCTCTTATAAAAAGAGAAATTGAATCCGTTGGGACCAGGTGCCTTAGAGCTGTCACATAGCCATATAGCCTCCTTTAGTTCTTCCATTAAAAAAGGCTTTTCCAGTTCGGCAGCCGATTCCAAGCTCATTCGCCGAAATTGAATGGAACCGATGGTGGGTCGACATCTCTTACATCTGCTATATAGCTTCGTAAAGTAATTGCTGCACTCGATCTTCAGCTCCTTTGGGTCATCAATCGCTCTACTGCCGCACTGAGGTGGTCAAGTCTATTTTTTCTAACTCTAATACACGCAGAAAGATGAAAAAATCTGCTGTTTCGATCTCCAAGTTTGCACCAGCTTATTCGAGACTTTTGGCACCATAGGGACTCTTGTTGTTTGATCTTCACATCCAGATGAGCTTTCAAATTACACCATAACTCTCTTTCAGTGTCTGATATGTCTCTATGATCATTTTCCTTGTCCAACTCATCCACTTTAGATTGTAGGTCATTGATGCACTGCTTAAGACATCCAAACTTTTCACAGTTCCAGGAGGAGAGTAGACGTCTTAACAAACTCATCTTCAATAAATTAAATCTGCCAAGAAAAAACACGCAAGATTGCTATCACATGTCCGAAATATTTTCCCTGAAATTAGGGAACTCCCACCAAGCGTTAATGAACCTAAAAGGTTTTTTTCCCCTTCTTGCTGACCTTGTGACAAAATCAGTAGGCAGTGATCAGAATTCAACTTACTGCTCGATCCCAAGTACAAACGTGGGAACCATAAACTCCATTCTCCCTCTGCAAAAACTCTATCAATTTTACTAGCAGAAAAGGAGTTCCCCTATGTGAAGGCTCTGTCAGATAAAGAGAACTCTATTAAGTTGAGGCTATGGATAAAATTATGAAAGGCTTCGGCTCCCCTTTATTTAGTCGACTGTTTTTTCTGTCAGAGGCTGCAAGGGTCTCGTTAAAATCCCCTAAAACTAGCCATGGTGAATTGAACGTGCCCTTTAGAGAAACAAGCTCTGCAAACATTTGTACTCTGGATTCAGTTGAAGTGCCCCATAAACTCCACAAATAGTGACACGCTGATTGAGATGCAAGATAACAGCTTCCACTATAATCCAGTTCATGGTACTATCTACTTTCACCACTTTGAAATAATCAAAGTCCCATATTAAGACCATACCACCAGCTCGTCCGTTAGAATCAATCGCAGTATACTCTATATTACCAGACCCCCACAACTTATGGCAAAGAAACAAGTCCATCCTAGTGCACTGGGTTTCACAAAGGAAGGCCATATTGATATTCAAAGACTGGATATAACTACGTACCTGTGATTGTTTGCTGCAGGAACATGCTCCCCTCATATTCCAAGACAACACATTAATCATTAACATAAGAGTAAATGCTTAACGGTGGTATTTCTTAGGCGTCAGCCCGCGATCTCGCCTAGTCAAATGCTTCATCAACTATCATCTCTTGCACCATCAAATTTGTATCTTCACTGCAATTGGTTCTATCCCAGCCAATACAGTCTCCAATATGGGTGGTTTCCTCAGCTTCTTGGGCACTAAAAGAAACTTGTAGCACTTCCACACCCTCAATTGCTTTTCCAGCTCTCTTGTTCATCCGTCTAATTGCAGAGTCAGACTTTAATTGTCGGCTCTCTGGTGTTGAGATTACGCTGCCGGTCTTGGATATATACTTCATTTTATTGATTTTGTCTCCACCATTCATCCTTTGCAAAACCTCCATCACTTTTCTTTCAACTTCATGCTGCAAAGACCAGTAGTTGTTGATACTGGAAGACGATGACCAGGAACCGTTCCAACTAGATAAGGGGCTAACGGGCATATGTGATTTCGAGAATGCCATGCCCTCAAAAGGGTTAAATCTAATTTGGCTTGGGCTTCTATTATGTGTGTCAAACGACAATGGGCTACTGGGGTATGGGACTAGAGGCAAAGGGGATGGGCCGTTATCACTGGGTCCATTGTTGAAATTTAGCTCCAAGACAAGTGGGATAGGGGGTGAGGGAATTAGTGAGCAAAATGGGTCCACGAGTTGAGAACATGGTATAGGAATTAAAGGGGTAGGGTTCACGTCCATTGAGGAAAAGGTGTCTCCAGGAGAGGCCAAAACATTCACGCGTTCAGAGAGTTCCGAAGGGATAGATTTAGGGGATAGTGCACTTACAGGCATGCTTGGCAGGTCTGATGTCGGGTTGATTCTCTCTATGATTGGCCGAAGTTGAAACGGGTCTTTGGAACTAGAAGCGTCATCGTTAGAGGCAAACGCTTGGGGACTTGCTTTAGAAGTCAGTAGCATGCCTGTTGAGGAGTGTTGCACTGGCAAGCCTATGCCAATCGGTGATGGCGAGACTACACTGGCTGAGCCGGAATTATCTTCAAAGCTTTCCAATTTTTTATCCGAATTAGGCCAACTCCAGTCCAAGGGATCGAACTGGGATTCAAAGAATGCTACTTCATATGTTGAATTGCCAATCTTAACAGACAAAACCTTGTTTATGAAGTCATTATTATTTTTTAATATTAGGATCTCCGCCACATCCAATCGGCTTCTGGAACTGGTTGGAGAACTCCAATCAACCATGGTCCCAACACATGACAAAATCACACGAAAAATACTTTCAGACCAGGCGTGGGGGGGCACCCCCTTCACCAATAGCCAGCATAACCGGTTGAAGGCAGAATCACCTTCTTTCCATGCTCTGAAGACGTCGAAATACTTGGGAATTATATCAGGTCTCCTGGCAATCAAGTCATCCCTCTCTTTTGCCGAATTGAATTGAACTAAGAAGGACACGCCCCCCAGTGGGATAATCGTTTGCATCTTAAGATCTGAACTCGAAAATAACTCCGATAAAGTACCGATTGACATGGGGTTCTTAAGGACCCCCAAAGTGTCTATTGGTTGTTAGGTTCTTAAAGTTAACGAGTATAACACATTGATTTTAGCATCTATAGACTGTGAACCAAACCTAGACAAATAACTCTTAACAAGCCATATCCATTAGGATAACAAAACAACCAATAGACACTTTGGCAAGTCAATGCTCTTACCAATTATATTATACCCCATAATTCTTGGCGTTACTGCTGTTTTGCATATTATAGCCGTGCGCACACCTGGACGTTCATAAGTGCTATAAAGGTGCAACTGTAAACTCGACCTCATAGGAACAACCCCATTCCATACTCACATAGGTGCAAAGTTTGTAGGCGGAATACGCAAACAAAATTGAACAGGAATAATGTTTGATAATTAGAGTTTAAAACCACTGGAGACACGTTTAGTCAAAGTAAGATAGTAAAATGTTATTGAAACTAGAATTAACATAACCTATCTATACTAGTGAAAACCTAAAGTAATGTGTGAACAGTAATCGACTCAAACATAAATTAAAATAAAATACCTAAATACTAATAATTGTGCTCCTACATCAATCCCATCAGGTTGAAAATAACTTATCGCAAATTAATCTTGTCACGATCATGTGGATGCTCAATCAAACCTTGTCAACCTTTCTTTTTTTGGAACTTCAAACATAAAATGCCTTTCAGTTTGCTGGTAGAAAATCCTAAGCATCGAACACACACTTGAAAGTCACAACATCCAAGTTGAACCTGACCCGAATCCACATTGCTAGGGCAAGATAAAATAATTCATCAATTGTGAAGATTTAACTTTTTTTTAAGGGCTTATTATATGCCCTAGGGCAAGATAAAATAATTCTATACAATAAGCAAAGTGGAAACTAAGGTAGTGTTTAGTATCATTGTAGTTTACGTAACAGGGTTTTCTGAAACCTTAAAAAGTCGTTTTAAGATTTGTTTTTTTTTTATGAGGTTTTCTTTTCTGAGAATTAACAATTTATGGTTCTTAAAATAAGAATGTTTGTTATAGAAAAAAAAAAAGAATGTTTGTTATAGCAAAAAAAAAAAAAAAGAATGTTTGTTATATTTACCTAGGCAATTAGAACTTCTTTTCTTTTAAGGAGTTGGGATTGGAATTCCTTTGCAGAAAAATGAGTTTCATATATTTGTGAAGAACTGTGCTATCGATTGATTTACAGTTTAACAAAGAAAAAAAAGATTCGTGGTTTAGAATAAAAATAAAATTTTTGACACTGATAAGAAGAACAACTTTTGGATTTATAAGTAAGAAAAAACTATAAACAGTTTCAGGTTTATTTAGAACTAAAAATAAAAAACTCGCAAGAGTATCAAACAGTCCCTAAAACTAGTGGATCTGGTCATTACAATAATTAGAAAAATATTTAATGTAAAACTTAAAATATAGATAATCAAAGTATATATGCAATCACTTGACTTGAGAAGTATATTATTCTAATTACTTTATCAACGTTGGGTGTAGATATATGTAAATATGTAAAGGAATTTTTCTTACATACAAATTCTAGAATTTTCTTTCATGTTAAAGGAATTAATAGTGTTAAAATGTGTAATTTATAAATATTGGCTTCCTCCATTAAATTTAATTAGTGAGAATTGCAATCAAACTCTTTCTCTAATTCAACGGGGAAACAAAGTCAGGTCACTGCTTTCCAACAGAAGATATGCAAATAAGGAGAATCCTTGGGAATGGGCAAATAACAGGAATAGAGATTTTTCTGTCAAGGAAGGGTGTGAGTTTATTTTTAAATCCACCTTGCCAGTCCTCGAAGATACAATATTTCTTGTGGCAGGTGCTAAATATGATGGGATTGCTATCAGGGAGAACCTGCTTAAACGTGGATTACTTACTTTGGACCAGGCAAAGTGTGCAGTGTGTTGTGTGCTGTAACAGAAACTAGTTCACGCTGCCAGTTTTCTTGGAAATTTTGGGAAAGAATCTGTAGACGGTGGGAGTTGTTTAGATTGCTCCATCAAGTGTGAAAGATTGATTGGAGCAATGGCCATGATTGACAGATTGTAAGACAAATAGGGCAGTGTGGATGATCACTCGTTTGGCTACAGTATGGCCCAATCTGGCCGGCTAGGATTTAGGAATAAAGTGGTGCCCAAAATGAAATCATCCATTGGGATTCTGTATTTGACATTGCAATAGCCAGAGCATCATGGTGGTTGAAGTCCTTACAGCCAGAGTGTGGTAATAATTTTTCAAATCCCAATTGGTGGCTCAATGGTTAAAAAAAATATGTATATATCAAGCCATGCTGAACTTCAGAGTATTTTACGGAATGGGTTTGAAGGTACACCTTGTTGTTCCCTATCCTATGTAAGTTATTCTTAATCAACTTCAAAGAATTTTTTTTCCCCTAATACTGGCAAAGATGTTCTTTATCTTTATCTTCTGTAAATATTATTTCCAGCAGCCATTAGCTGGAGCAGCAGACTTGGAATCTAAAAAAGTTTCAATGATACTGTAAAACCGTTCAACAATTTGACTCAGCTATTTCCATTCAATAAACGTTGTGCTTACATTATTCTTACAGGTTCACAGAAAAGGCCTGTACCAATAAACAGGCTCAAACTCTATTTCTCTGTTGGAGAGGGAAGAATTACGCTCAATTCTTTTCCTTGTAGGCCCTGTACCAGTAAACACCTTTGTCCTTGGAATCATGGTCCGGCTCGGCATAGATGCACTCCTTTGCGGCTCTGTATAACATCTTGTGAATAGGGGTAGAATCGATCTGGTAGTAGTCACCCAGGATGGGCTTGATGGCTTCGGTAGCCTCGAGAGCATGGTAGTGAGGGATGGTGGAGATGAGATGGTGACAGATGTGGGTGTTGGTGACATGGTGTAAGACCCTGTTGAGCCAGCCGAAGTCCAAATCAATGGTGGAAAGAGCTCCCCTGAACCACTCCCACTCGGAGTTGTCATAGTGTGGGAGTGTAGGGTTGGTGTGGTGCAAGTATGTGATGATGATGAATAGGGCAAACACAACAAGCAGCGGTGCGAGGTAGGTGCAGAAGAACCAGGCAAAGCCATGCGCCTTGGACACGCTATAGAACACATAGAGTGCGGTGAAGATGCCAGCGTCAGAGATCACAACCTGAAGCCTTTCACTGTCGTTGAAGATGGGACTGTATGGGTCGTAGTGATTGGCGAAGCGGTCGTGTTTCTGGCTAGAAGCATTGAAGAGAAGATATAGAGGGAAGGCAAGGAAGAGCATGGAGACAATACGGATGACTCTGCCCACTGGGTTGTTGAGGTGCTTGGAATACCATGGGATGGTGTCCTCGAACCTTGGGAGGTAGACTTCATCATGGGTCAAGGAGCCGGTGTTGGAGTGATGCCTGCGGTGGCTATATTTCCATGCGAAGAAAGGGGTCATGAGCGCAGAGTGAAGGACTAGGCCTACAATGTTGTCCACCCAAGCGTATTCGCTGAAGGCATGGTGGCCGCATTCGTGGCCGATGACCCAGATACCTGTCATAAATGCTCCCTGAATGAACCAGTAGATTGGCCAAGCCACATAGTTGAGTGGGGAAGGGAGGATGGGAATGTAAGTTTTGGCAACGTAGAAAAGAGCATAGCACACAGAGAGGTCATAAACAAGGTATGAGAAGGAGCGGAGAAGGGAGCGGTGGAAGCAGTGGGCAGGGATGGCCTTCTTGAGTGTTGCAAGCGTGAATGGTGGCTTCTCACTGGGCACTCTCTTGCCGATGCTTTTCTTGGGGTTGGCTTCCATTGTTCTCTCAAACTTTAGAAAGAACACCTGAAATACCTGAAGAAGGTATTTGGAGTATCCTCTTTTGTTCTTACTTTGTTGTAGATATGGATGTAAGGAGAACGAGAGGCACGGAACTCCTAGTTTTGAGTGGCTGCTTTTGCTTTTACTCTGTTGTAGCTATGGATTTACAGGAGAACTTAAGGAAAGGAACTCCTATGCTATGCTATAACACTTGCGTTCCTTCTGCTGTGGGTGTTGGCAGGAAAGGCCTATATTTAAACCCCGTGGAGTTGAACCTATATTTGGGTTGCCGAGAGATTCTGGGAAAGGCAAGGTACCACAAGAATAAGCTACCAGAGTACTACTAGCCAGCCAGTGAGTGTTGGTCAATCACAGTCTAGCATTCAAAAAAATACTAGTTGTTAAACTTAAAAGTCAGACAAATCCATCCAGTCAAAAAAATGGTCCTATAAAGAACTACACCCCGCAGAATTTAGTATTGAAGAAAACTGTAACCTCCCCAGTCCACCAAGTTTTGAAAGAGCCGTCCACGTTATCCTCAACACCACAGATAATGGTGATCCTATAATTTTAAGAATCCAATTAAGAAATACTTTTTTTAGTCGAATATTCTTTTTTCTATTTATTATCAAACTAGCATTTTCCTACTTAAGCACATGATAGCCTCTATCAAAGAAATTTGGGTATTTTCTTGTAGTATCATTTTTTAAAAGGAGCCATTCTTTGACTATGGATCTCACGAGCACGCCACTGCTACGAAAACATAAATAGTCAATGATTCAGCACGGAGACATTTATCTTATTTGTTTCTTTGACTCTGTTACCGCCCACCATCCTTCATCACTAAACCATGTGCACTTGGAACATGTTCTCTGTTTTACGTAAACTCCCTGTGCTTTATTTGCTTGTACCTTCTGGGTAGCTATATAAGTACTGCTGGCCGGGTAGCTTAGAAATCCCAAGCAACACAAACCTGTCACCCACCTCTCAAGTTCTCAAGACAGGCTCTTGTTTGCAAAGTATTTCCTTGACTAAAAATGGCCGTGCAACTGAAACCCAAATTAGGAGTGCCTACCGCAAAACCACCATTCACAGTTGGGCAACTGAGGAAGGCCATCCCTCCCCATTGCTTCCAGAGATCTTTTATCCGTTCATTCTCTTACCTTGTCTATGATCTGTGTATGACCTATATCTTTTACTATGCTGCCACCACTTACATCCCTTCTCTCCCTTCTCCTCTCAACTACGTAGCATGGCCTGTGTATTGGTTTCTACAGGGCTGCATCCTTACGGGCATCTGGGTGATTGCCCACGAGTGCGGCCACGGGGCATTCAGCGAGCACCAAAGGATTAACGACACCATAGGCCTCATCCTCCACTCTGCCATCCTAATCCCTTACTTCTCATGGAAATACACACACCATCTCCACCACGCAAACACATCCTCCATGGAACACGACGAGAACTTTGTCCCCAAGCCCAAGTCCAAACTCCCAAAGTACTCCAAGTACTTCAACAACCCCGTGGGGAGAGCTATTCGGCTAACCATTTCCCTTACGGTGGGGATGTATCTGTACCTGGCCTTCAACTTGGCTGGACGCAAACATGATCGCCTTGCAAGTCACTACGATCCCAACAGCCCCTTGTTCACCGACAGGGAAAGGCTCCAAATTTACTTGTCGGACGCTGGCCTTTTCGCTGCCACTTGTTTGCTCTACAAGGTTGCAGCCGCAAAGGGCCTGACATGGCTGATATGCGTGTATGGGGTGCCGGTGCTCTTTGCCAATGGCATGATTGTGCTGATCACCTTCTTGCACCACTGCCACCCTGACCTTCCCCACTACGATTCCTCCGAATGGGATTGGCTCAAGGGAGCTCTGTCCACTGTGGACAGAGACTATGGCATCCTGAACAAGGTCTTCCACAACATCACAGACACCCATGTGGCTCACCATCTCTTCAACTCAATCCCCCATTATCATGCCATGGAAGCCACCAAAGCAATCAAGACTGTCCTGGGTGACTATTACCAGTTCGATGACACCCCAATCATCAAAGCCATGTGGAGGTCCACCACCGAGTGCCTCTATGTTGAACAAGATGAAACCAAGAAGGGTGTTTATTGGTACCGCAACAAGCTCTGAAGCCTTGAAACCTTCTGTTGAAGACAATGAATATGCCTGTCTACATGAACATGCAGGGCCTGTATTTGTAGTGTTTATAACTTGTAAGGGTGGATCGGTACTGTTATTTTCCTAGGAAGTCATCTTCTCTAAGAAAATAGCAAAATTTGTAACAGACCTGAAATAAAAATTCAACAATTTTCGTGTCATTTATGGTGTTCTTTGGATCGGATTAGGAAAAACCAATGGAAGGCTTTTTTTTTTCATCCTGTGGAAGGTATTGAAACTTGATGAAAGCATTATTTAAGTCATCTGTTCAAACATTGCAAAACTATAACTGACGAACCCCCAGGTTCAAAAAGTGGATCTGTCCAGTGAAGTCTCTAATAGAGTAATAGCTGATTAGTCTTACAGTTAGTTAGTATAGTTATCTGTTAACATGACTAGAACTCTTGTAATCATACAACTCTTGTGTACTGATGTAATATCTTACGGATGTGTAGATACACGCCGCTCTACTAAAGGATATTGTTTGTTTCTTGGCCATAATCTTGTGTCTTGGTCGGCTAAAAAGCAGCCCACCGTATCCCGTAGTAGTGCCGAGTCAGAATATAGGGCATTGGCAAGTACAGTAGCTGATGTATCATGGTTAGGAAGTCTTCTTTGCGAACTAAGGCTGCCACCAAAACAACCCATTGCAGTACACTGTGATAATCTCTCAGCAACTTTCCTGGCCAACAATCCTGTTCAGCATCAACGAACCAAGCATCTCGAAATCGATCTTCATTTTATTCGTGAAAGGATTCAACAAGGGCATATACAGGTTGTGAATGTGGATTCTTCTCAACAGCTAGCCGATATCTTCACCAAGTCACTTGGAACATTAAGTTTTCTTCTGTTACGAGGCAATTTGAGTCTAGTCTGTAACACCACCCTCAAATTGAGGGGGAGTAATAGAGTAATAGCTGATAAGTCTTACGGTTAGTTAGTATGGTTATCTGTTAACATGACTAGAACTCTTGTAATCATACGTACTGATGTAATATAAATACTCGTTAGGATGACCATGCTTAATCATCTTGATATTCAATCTGTTCAGTCTCCACCACCGACAAATGATGTTCCAGATTTTCCAGGCCACTAGACAAATTACAAGTAAATGATCTCGCGACTCAAGCTGGAATAGACACATTGGGCACATCAATTCAGCAAGGGATATAATCCCACGGCATCTAAGTACGTCCTTTGTTGGAATTCCACCATTGATTGCGAGCCAAATCCAGCGCTCTACCTTGAAAGGGGATAAGGAAACCCAGGGGTAAGGTTTAGTTCTTCTCAGACCCGCCTTTTGGTAAATGAAATCTCTGCCCATCCGCAGGGAGTATGTTCCAGACTTGTCTCCAATCCATATACGACAATCCTCATTCGCTTGATGTAAACTACCAGCCTCTGTATCGTGTTTCAGGTCCTCAGCCTCTATCGTCTCCCAATCATGCAGAGTTCTTCTCCACTTCGTCATATAGAGAAGAGGCGGGGGTATTTGCACTTAAACATACCTCCACTGGTCCAGTCATCATGCCAAAATAGGGCTCGTACACCATTTCCCATTTGAATTTTAAAACCAGCTAACAGGGGCTGTCATCTGTTCCTGACTTGATGATGTTGCGCCAAGTAGTGGACACCTTCTGTAAGTTGAACTGAGGGGAGAGAGTCGATCTTTGTGTTGGATTTTGATCCAATGTTAAATCAAAATAATAATTAATATATGGACTTTTATTTAATAGTCCATGTATGAGTTAAATAATTATTTGGGCTTGGTCCAATTAGTTATTTAAGTAGTTCATTAGGGTTTCTTATAACCTAATAGACGAGTGTCTATAAATAGATATCTTATGGTATTGATATATAGACATAACACCCAACGCAGAGAATTGTTCTCTAGCCTCCTTCTCCTCCTAGAGCTAAAATCCCTAACTAGCTCTCTAGGGTTTTGGCAATTGTAGTTCTCTTGTAAAGAGTTCTTGGCCCCTGCTTTGTGTGGATTACTTGTGGAGGTGATACTCAAAAGAGGATCACTGTGGTTTGCGACAACCAAGTGACGAGTGATTAGAAGAGTTCTTTTGTGATTTGCTGCAATCTTCAGTATTCGGATAAGTACTGAATACCCTCTCTAATATATGTTCGATTGATGTTATTGAATAAATCTGTATATATTCTGCTGTGCAATTAGATTGTTTACTCCCTTTGATTCCATCAGTGGTAGCGGAGCCTAGGTTACCAATTAATTGAACATGATTTATATGTTTAAAATTATTCGGCAACCGAAGAGATCGCTTTGTTTATTATATGTGATATAGTAAACCGATTTCTTTTTGACATGGTTATTAATCGATGGAAAACCAAATCAGATTTGTTTTAAGTCGTACGTACAATTTCATCAAAGCAAAGAAGACGACGTTATTGTTATGAGATAAACAGGGATTTGGATTCTCTCCTGTACAGTATTCAACAGGAGAGATCCTGTTAAATAAATACCTTTGATTTGTTTAATCAATGGCCCTAAAATATGTAAGGTAAGAAAAACTAAAAAAATTAAATAAGGTAAAAATAAATTCTCACCAATGATTTTGAAAATCATGGCCACGATTCAACCAACAGGACATAACTTTACAGGAGAGGATCTCAATCCGATAAACAGTAACCAAATTATTTTGTTGTTTTGGAAAGGTTCCAGTTGCAAATTGATTTTGCTACTATTATGGGCAAAAATTTTATAAGATAAAATATGTCGATTTAATTTTTTTTGTTTTGCTTTAATTTTGAGTGAGACAAAACAACGGCCAACCGATTTGCCTTGCTTTGATTTCCTAAGACTGGATGATTTATTATTGTAATAAATCAAATTTTTATAATAATTTTTTTTTAGTCAATTTTGATAAGCTGGATTCTTCAAATATTATTTTTATTAAAAAAAATGAATTTGTAGGGTACTTGAATTCAAATCCATTGGATCTGATTCAATCTTCTCAAAGTCAATTCAGTTTTTATTGGTTTTATCGATTAAAAAAAAGGACTTTATTTTAATTCAGTTGTTTGTTTCTAAACAAAAGAACAAACATGTTTTATTTTTAATAGATGTTAATTTGATTAACTATTCTATATACACTATATTAATGAGATTAATATATCACATATATGATAATAGTTATCATAATTTTATTCAATAAGATTGAATAAAATAATAATAATCATGGGTATATTTCAAGAGTTGAAAATTGTCATTGCCGAATTAATATAAACATAAAAATTAATTTTGCATTAGATGAATGTTTTTAAGAGTGTATGTTTTGCATGGTGAACTAGATATGGACTTAGTATACAATGTGATTGTACATATGCATAATTTTATTATTTTTTGATAAATAGGACCTGCGCGTCCTACCTCTCTATAATTCTCTCTCGTTGTAAATTACCTCAAATGTAACTTGAGGCTTCTCTTAATTATTATGTAATTAGATTACATAGGATAGATTAGAGAAGGCAATCAATGAAGGCCATGAAGAAGATACCAATAAAATCCAAAGATGGAGATCAAGTAGATAGGATTTATTTGATTTTTTTGGGTTGTAAAATCATGCGTATAGGACAATTCCATATCTAGGTCACATTATTTTATTAAATATGTATGATGATGCATGTCCAACGCATGCCAACCATGTATGATGAAACTTTAAAATAAGAAATCCCTTAATGAAGATATTAAGACGAATAAGCCTTCTATTAATATGGGGATAACCAGAGTTCGCTTTAGTTTTGGGTTATTGGGTAAACCCAAGCCTAATACTATATTGGACATGTTAAAACTATATTAATGGATTTGTCTTAACTAGTTTTTTGTAGCTTGTTGGGTAAACCCAAGCCTAATGAACTAGAGGCAAGATTGGGATATACATATGAGATATGTATGTTATCAAGAGTTGATAACCCAATGAATTCAATAGTTACATGAGATGTAATTGGTAAGAGATGCCTACCATTAAAATTAAAATTGGCTTGTTGGGTAAACTCAAGGTTTAATTTTAGTCAAGATGGAAATTGACCCACTAGGAAAACTATGCGCTTGTTTTTCCGAATTAATAGTAAGGGCTATTTGTTCGTAATAAAATAGTGGGAGTAAAATGCGATAATTTAAGTGTAATGCCCCGGATTTTCGGTTATTAGTTTCGATGTAATTTTCAGAATTTTTGGAATTTAATTTCCTTTTTTACCCTCGAAGAATTTTTGGGTATTTATGGTCAAAGAAAATATTTTATTTTCATGGTAATATTATTATTATTATTATTACTTTTATTTTTATGTGAGAATTAATCATTATTTCAGGATTAAAATTTAATTTTATTTGTGTTTGGATACAAAACACATCGACAAGGGTAGTTTTGATTTAAACTACGTAGTTTTGGGAAGTCCAGAACATAAAACTCAAGGTATATTGCGTTTTAACAAAAGGTAAGCATGTTGATTGCGCCTGAGACCAAAACGACGTCGTTTTGGGCTCGGCTGGTCTTAACCCTAACCCTAGGGTATAAAAACTTCTTTTTCTCTCTCTCTCTTCTCTTTTTCCTTTCTCTCCTTCTTTCCCGAACGGCTGCTACCCACTTTTCCCATCACTCCTCTTTCTCTTCTTCTCTTGCTTTTTCCCAAAATGGCCACCATCTCTTCTCCTTTTCTCCTTTGAAAGGCCATGAGGACTGGAGGTAGTGCGGGATGCGAGGACCCGAGGATGCGACGTAGGAGTAGTCATTGCCTCCCATGTCGTCGGTCTGCCAAGTTCCTCTGCCATGTTTTGGTAGCAGTTTGAGCGGCTCATCCATCGACCTTGGCGTGATCTATGGCCGATTCAATTGAACAGGTATCGACCTAATTTCTATCATGTTTGTTTATGGTTGAGATCGATTATCTTTTTATTTATAAAATACCCATGGTCCTCTATTCCATTATAATTATAAATAAATCTTGCCATCAAACGTTACTGTTGTTGGGGTTATGTGGAACGCCCGTGTCCCAATTTATTAATATGAGTTATAAATTAATTATAGATTGACCAAATTGCCCTTATCATTCCCGGGACACCCGTATCCCAAATTATTCATTAAAGAATATACATCATGTGAAGTGACCAAAATGCCCTTCTACCCGGGATACAATATCAACAACAAAATCAATGAACATTTATACAACAAATTACACAACAACGAGTATGCAGCGGAAGTCTGATACATAAACAAATATGAATGTAATGCACCCTATGGATCCGACCCGAGGAGAGGAAAGCACCGCCACCTGCTGATATGC
>JAKUCV010004163.1:0-28178 GCA_028386065.3 Turnera subulata | reverse complement strand
AAAAGAAAGAAATATGGTCATTACCCGATCAATCGAAATCGATAAGATATCATGCTACAGTTGATCCATGAACCACTCAATCTTTTGCTGGAAAATGTCATAAGCAACTTGGCAACTCGAGTCCAAAGAACCAGAGAATTACCCCCATCAGTGTGGCCCAACATCTATCTCATATCCATTCAAGACCCGTATCTACCTTCACCGACAATACCCCGACCAACATTCCACGCCAACGACCCAAACCCGAGTAGGGGTTAACCCAAAGCAACAAGACCCACATTTTGGCATGAGGAATAAATGGAGGGGACAGAGAAAGAGAGATATGGTGAGGATGAGAAGGAGAGGGTTTAAGAGTGAAGGAAAAGAAATCTGAAAACGAAGCGGGTGTGTGGGAGCAGAAGAGAAAAAAAAAGGGAGGAGAGAGAGAGAAAAATATGATTATATACTCATGCTCTAGGTTAGGGTTTACACCGGAACCAAAACGACGTCACTCCATCCACAACCCTAGTCAACCCCAAAGTCAAAACACACTCAATGTGTGTTTTATGTTTTGGCTCAGCCAAAACTACGTAGTTTTTGACAAAACTACACTAAACCTTGCGTTTCACCTCAAAACATAAATAAAACCAAAAGAAACCCAATCTAAAATTTATTCCAAGAGTAAAATAATATTTCCCAAAGAGATAAATAATGTCTTTGACCAAAAATTCCCGAAAAACCCGTAAATGTAAAATTGGAACTTAAATTCCAAAAAAAAAAATTTAAAATTCCATAAATATTAAATGCCGAAAATTCGGGGCGTTACAGTTCTACCCCACTTAACAAAATTTCGTCCTCGAAATTTGCACAATAAGTCAAGCAACCAAGTGCTTAACTGAACACAACGGGTGTCACCCGGTATCAGAATACCGTTGGCCAAACCACCAAGTAGAACCATCATGACCATCAATCACGTTTCCAAGCAAGAACTCCGATGTACCAAATCAATCATTGACTTTAGTCCAACATGATTAATAAAGCATAAGATCAAAGCAGTAACCCAATAGTTTAATCCAATCATCCTCACCGTTGTTAATACAAGAATCCATAAACAATTTCATTTATCATCACTCAACCAAATTTATCCAATCCTTTAACCATTAAGCATATCCTCAGATAACCAAACCCACAATTGTTACCTAAGTACAAGATCATCATCCCCCAATGTGAATTCCTCAAGACCAACACTCCCTAACACATATTTCATGTTCTGAACCTCAAAGTAAATCCTCCATCATACACCAATTCAGCCAAAATCGTATATATCCCAGATCATACCGTACACACTAGAAACCACTCATTACCAAAACTTCATAATCTAATTCTATACCATGGATTCCTTAAGACCCAAACATCCTTGCCTAACTCATACTTATAAGTCTATCGCCCAAGCTAATATGAATATCAAAGTTTCTTTAATGAAAAACTTAAAAACACCACTGTATCTCTTGTCACACAATTACCTAACTAGCGATGAATTCTCAATTCCCGAGATTACCTCAAAATCAAACCTCAATATGAACATACTACCAGCATCCTCATTTGGCACATGAATTGTAACCTCAACCAAGATTCGTGATCAAAACCTTTTATTACAATCACCATTACTATCCCCAAACTCATCAAAGTTAAGTACCTCAAGTACCATTAAAAGATTTTTTTCCCCAAAGAATCCATAGATCAACCTCAAATTAATTCAAGAAATCATCTCAACTCCGAACATGACTTAATCAATAAAATAATTTCCCAAGTACACTCAAAACCTCGAACTCAAATAATCAGACCACAAATAACATGATCACCAAGACCACAAGAATCGTATCCACAAGAATCGCATCAAATCATCTCTCGACAGATGTATCGTCCAAAAGCAAACCGATGGTTCCTACTTGTTTTGGCCAGTTCCACACAGACAAGAAATATAAGGAACGAGTCAAGAGTCTTCACCGACTCTGACAAAACGTGGATATTCCACAAAAATAAACTTTGCTACAGCCTAGGCTGTAGGGGTAAACATATCATTTAAACAACAATACTGGGTCACTCCGACCCTCAGCAGGTGCGTGTCCTCCACCGGATCCATAGAGACTCACTATATGAAAGCATATGACCATGCAACAGACAACTCAAGAAAGGAGCAGACATATGCACATAAGATCACAAAATATATCAACACAATCCCAAAGATCTACAGCCTGCTCCGCTACCAACTGAAACGCCCGTGTCCCAATTTATTAATATGAGTTATAAATTAATTATAGATTGACCAAATTGCCCTTATCATTCCCGAGACACCCGTATCCCAAATTATTCATTAAAGAATATACATCATGTGAAGTGACCAAAATGCCCTTCTACCCGGGATACAATATCAACAACAAAATCAATGAACATTTATACAACAAATTACACAACAACGAGTATGCAGCGGAAGTCTGATACATAAACAAATATGAATGTAATGCACCCTATGGATCCGACCCGAGGAGAGGAAAGCACCGCCACCTGCTGATATGCTCTTCTGATCATCGATCAGCTAACCTGTATAAAACTGTGAGGGGGTGAGACCAACCACTGTCTCACCGCAGACAAATAAACCAATAATATACAAAACAAATCAACTACAAGTACACCGGCAATGGCAACAGCAAACACAGAGCACAACAATTCACAATACATAACACCAGTCATCACCAGACTTCAACCATCACTATCATTACTTATATTATTATCTTTGTTATTAAGGTTAAGTATTTTATTAGGGCCCTCTACTGTGTGCGTCGAGCTCGGTCCCGTCTGATCAGACAACCAGGCACGAAGCCCAAATAAACCAGGCACGAAGCCCAAATAAACCAGGCACGAAGCCCAACATATCCATAGAGAGAGAGAGAGACAGAGAGAAAGAGGGAGGTAGAAAGGGGGAGATAGAAAGAGGGAGGTAGAACCGGCCATCACAGGCCCACATGCTAACCCGCATGCCATCCCGAGGGGTATTACTTCCCGCTCGAACCAACCGGTCAACAGCCCCACAGTAGAATTATAATAGTATTTTATTCACATTTATCCTTTAAGAATTGTACCATACGTTATTTCAAACATGGTTGTGTGGATTTAACATCTTAATCTCAAATCCGGGCCTCCAGCCCACAACCACCACACAAACCACAAAACCATATATCACGTTATTTAACACACAAGACAACTCATGCACGACAGGCATATTATATCACACTGGTACACAGTTCACAAATCATGCACACTGCATCAGAGATAGCACCAACATAGTACACTCGCAGACAGCAACATCAGCACATCAGACAAGCATGCATACAACATTCAAGACCAACAATTAATACTACTTTATATATCAAGACAGTTAACCGAGCATTGTAGGCAGTAATGCATACAAAGGTTTATAAGTCCTCACCTGGACCATTAGTATCGCCTTGAAGACTAACGCTTTGTCCTACTGCTTCTTATGTACAACCAAGACCTAAACATAGACACCCATATGAAGTACATTCACCAACATAACAAGTGAGGTATGCATGTCATGTAGTAACTGTGCAAAGTCATTGCTGCCAATCCAGGTGTCGGGTTAAACACCTAAAGTCCAGACTTTAAGGATTACCAATTCATTAACCAGCTTGACAATGATGATAAAGGTCCATCACTAATTCTAGTTCGGCTATGGTTACCAACCCATAATACTTTTCACAAAGATTTAAAATAAAACTCTTTTACATGAGTCATTAGGGAGCCCAAAAAGATAAATGGATTAATGGAATTGGACTTTGAGCATTTGGATTGCATCTTGCCCTTAAATGCCATTTTTGTATCTTGGGTCTCAAGGTTCATTACACAACCTAAATTAGTAGCCACTACCCCTCATTAGCCATATCGCCATTAACCTTTAATCTATCAAAAGATTATCAAGATCTAAACTATTTTCCTCAATATATTCCCTCTGACATGTTAAAACCATTTTAGAAATCCATAGTCAAGTCCAAAGAAATTCAGGCGTACAAGTTATGGTCTCAGGGTCCAAAAAAGAACATTTAATGAAAATTAAGTGCACAAGCCACGGCCTAAAAATTTGAAACCAAAAATAATGTTAATCAAAGATGCTATTATGGTCAAAAAGGACATTTGTTAAAAAGTGTCATAACACTGTTCTTGAAAGTAAAAGTTTTAAATGTTGAAATGCACCCATTTAGACATGATGCGAGTCCACAGCAAGTCAAGCTGCATCTACAAGATTTAATGCCCATAGGAATCAACGCAACAATCCAGGTGTTTAGATTAACCAACTTCGACATGTAAATGGACACATGTTTTCAAAGCAGGTAGCCAACTCATGACCACAAGACAACTAATTGGTAGTGCACGTCACATTAAATTAGAAGAGTGTATGATGGATGTCGATTAATTATTATGGATTCAAGCAAGCAAATCCACGAAACTGAGGACCACTACTATCTTATAACCACAATGATAACTCAACTTGTCAATAAACGAAAAGAAAGAAATATGGTCATTACCCGATCAATCGAAATCGATAAGATATCATGCTACAGTTGATCCATGAACCACTCAATCTTTTGCTGGAAAATGTCATAAGCAACTTGGCAACTCGAGTCCAAAGAACCAGAGAATTACCCCCATCAGTGTGGCCCAACATCTATCTCATATCCATTCAAGACCCGTATCTACCTTCACCGACAATACCCCGACCAACATTCCTCGCCAACGACCCAAACCCGAGTAGGGGTTAACCCAAAGCAACAAGACCCACATTTTGGCATGAGGAATAAATGGAGGGGACAGAGAAAGAGAGATATGGTGAGGATGAGAAGGAGAGGGTTTAAGAGTGAAGGAAAAGAAATCTGAAAACGAAGCGGGTGTGTGGGGAGCAGAAGAGAAAAAAGAGAGAGAAAAATATGATTATATACTCATGCTCTAGGTTAGGGTTTACACCGGAACCAAAACGACGTCACTCCATCCACAACCCTAGTCAACCCCAAAGTCAAAACACACTCAATGTGTGTTTTATGTTTTGGCTCAGCCAAAACTACACTAAACCTTGCGTTTCACCTCAAAACATAAATAAAACCAAAAGAAACCCAATCTAGAATTTATTCCAAGAGTAAAATAATATTTCCCAAAGAGATAAATAATGTCTTTGACCAAAAATTCCCGAAAAACCAGTAAATGTAAAATTGGAACTTAAATTCCAAAAAAAAAAATTTAAAATTCCATAAATATTAAATGCCGAAAATTCGGGGCGTTACATCATGAGTTGGTAACTTATTACAGGACATGTGTATGTTGTGGTTTCATAGAACACGTGGATTGTACGTTTTAGTTTGGTTCTTGGATACTAAATCCTGGAGTTGAAACATTTACATGTATTGCTACCTGTCTAGTTAAGAATGCGACTTCTATCATTCATTTTAATGAATCATTAATTTTATATTTAGGCTATACTAAGCAAATGACATACTTAGCATTTGGATTGTCTTAATGTAAGCCAGCATGTGGTCTTTTTAGTTTGATTTATATATATATGTGTCTGTACTGGTAAGAGAACACGTAGATTGATGGCTGATGTTTAAATGCTAACTCTTGGAGACTTATATTAACATTGTTATTGCATCCTTTCACAAAGTTAGGAGAGGTAAGTATCAGGTCTAGTCTAGTGCGCTTCACATGGTCCACTATGATTTCTTAAATTTCTTTTCATCAACCATCTTAAATTTATGCGCATTGTTTGTGCCAAAAAAAAATATTGACAGCTAGTAACTAATTTACCCTAGATGTGAGTTGTCAGTCTCAGTGGATTTAAACTTCAACGCATAATTATGATTAAAAGTTTTATTCCAGTCAGTTAGACTTGCCATGAGGTTTCACATCATGAAACCTTAGTTTCTAAACGAATTTTCTAATTTTCAAACGTGTTTTCAGATTTTAACATCGTGATTTATAAATTGATTATTTTGAGTTGGGTCCTATAATCCTTTATATAACACGTAAGGTTAAGGGGTATGATCAGGAAATTTAATTAGCTAGTGCATACCATGCATGCATCACATCATCTTGTAGATTTGTGTATGTGATTGTGCTTGGGTTATAATTTTAGGAACCCGGTAATGTCAAGGTTGGAGATGGCTTTTGGATGTTGATTAGGTTGAATCCTAGTTCTAAAATTCTCGTGTCAGATTATAGATCAATAACCATGAACTTAAATGGTTGTAATCATACTCTGTATTCTTTTCATCAATCATGTATGTGTATTGACATGACACATGTCTACGTCAGACATGGGTAATATCCTAGGAGCAGCGGGGTTCGACGATGAGGCAGGACATGGCTTATCTTCCAAGATGTCTCTAACGATCTAAGTGAGGACATATAAACCTCTATATACATTACTGACTACAGTACTCGGTTAATAGATATGGTAATTATTGTGTGGCATTGAATGTTGTATGCATGTATGCTGTGCTAATGTCATGTTTGCACTTTGTATTTGAATGATAATACCTTTGATGCGGTATGCCTGATTATGTGAATTGTGTGCCTGTGTGATATGATATGCGGGTTGAGCATGATTTGCTTTGTTGTGATTAAATAATATGAGATATGATTATGTGGCTCGTGTGGTGATTTGTGGGCCGGAGGCCCGGACTTGAGAACAAAATGTTAAATCCACACAACCCTGGATAAACAGAACGTACGGAACACATAACTCGTTAAGTATAACTGAGAATAATGTACAATAAAAATATACTACTGTGGGGCTGTTGACCGGTTGGTTCGAGCGGGAAGTGATACCCCTCGGGATTTCATGCGGGATAGCATGGTATATGCAGTTTAGCATATGGGTCTGTGATGACCAATTCTACCTCCCTCCTTCTACCTTCCCCTTTCTACCTCCCTCTTTCTCTCTATCTCTCTCTGTGATTGTATTTGGGCTTATGCCCTGGTTATATTGGGCTTACGCCCTGGTTGTCTCATGAGACAGGACCGAGCTCGACGCACACAGTAGAGGGCCCTAATAAAATATTCAATCCTAATAATGATAAAGTACAACCATAATAAGATGATTAAAGACAAGTGTTGGTTTTTAGTCTGATGATGAGTTTGTGTTGTGCATTGTGACCTGTTTGTGCACTTTGCTTACTACTGCCTGATATCGGTGCTATTGTGGTTGACTTGTATTGTATACATTGGTTTATTTGTTATGGTGAGCCAGTGGTTGGTCTCACCCCTCACATCTTTCTCAGGTTACCTGATCATCGGTCAGGAGTGCATATCAGCGGGTGGCAGTGCTTTCCTGTCTTCAGGTCGGATCCATAGGATTGCATAATATCCATGTTTCTTATTTATTTGTCTTTCGCTGCATACTCGTTTATTATATAATTTGTTGTATAATTGTACACTGATCATGATGATTTTATCGTATCCCGGGTTAGAAGGGCAATCTGGACAATTCACTTCTCATAATTAATTTAATTGACTATTTTGGGATACAGGCGTTTCATTAAGACCTTATTATTTGCATTCATTTTTGCATGATCATACTCTAATATTTTTTATGCTTCACATTTTAGGCATTGAAAATGTCCAACGCTGAATTGAACCTACGTAGCATACTTGATGCTAACAAGTTGATTGGGTCAAACTTCACTGATTTGTTTAGGTATCTTAAAATTATTTTGAGAACCAAGAAAATCGCCTATGTGTTGGATGATCCAGTACCCCCTACGCCTGAAAATGATGTTCCCGCATTGGAACAAATGGCTTATTTGAAGCATACTGAAGATAGTGAGAAGGCAACGTGCGTTATGCTTGCCTCTATGTCTTCAGAGCTCCAAAAGCAACATGAGGAAATGGATGCTTATGCGATAATCATCCATCTTAAGGAGTTGTTTCAGAAACAAACTCGTACCGAATGCTATGATATTTTGAAACAATTGTTTCGTTCTAAAATGACTGAAGGTTCCTCTGTTGGGCCACATGCACTTATGATGCATGGTTATATTCAAAGGCTTGTCACTTTGGGTTTTGTGATGGACAAAGAGTTAAGTGTAGACTTAATTCTACAATCTCTACCTGATTCTTTTGCACAATTTGTGCTTAATTATCAAATGAATGGGATTACCACCACAATTCCTGAATTTATTAAAATGCTTAATACTGTTGAAGCGACACTTAAGAAGGATCAAATTGCAGTGATGCTTATTGAGTCTTCCAAAAGTAACAAAGGAAAGACTAAGAAGAATAAAACCATCATGGCAAAAGGGGGTATCATGAAGAAAGGCAAGATTGTTGCCAAAGAGACTAAGCCCAAAGGGACTTGCTTCCATTGTGGGAAGGATGGACATTGGAAGAGAAACTGCAAAGTCTACTTAAACTCTCTCAATTCCAAGAAGTCGAAAGGAGTTTCTACTTTAGGTAATCAATGTGATTGAAATTAATACTAATTGCACTGCTTTTAACCATCATTGGGTATTGGATACTGGATCTGGTTCTCATTTATGTTCTGATTTACAGAATCTAAAGAGCAGTAGGAAGCTGAACAAATAAGATGTGGACCTACGAATTGCAAATGGAGTAAGAGTTGCTGCATTAGCTGTAGGGACATATTCAATATGTTTATCTTCTAGATTAGTATTAGAACTTAATAATTGCTATTATGTTCCTTCTTTATCAAAGAATATTATTTCAATTTCTTGTCTTGTTGAACAAGATTTTAAAGTTTCTATTAGTAAAGACAATGGTTGTTCTTTATTCAAGAATAATATGTATTATTGTTTTGGCACAAATGTGAATGGAATTTATATTCTGTAGGGACATATTCAACATGTTTATCTTCTAGATTAGTATTAGAACTTAATAATTGCTATTATATTCCTTCTTTATCAAAGAATATTATTTCAATTTCTTGTCTTGTTGAACAAGATTTTAAAGTTTCTATTAGTAAAGACAATGGTTGTTCTTTATTCAAGAATAATATGTATTATTGTTTTGGCACAAATGTGAATGGAATTTATATTCTTGATTATGATAAAGAAAGTTTCAACATTGATAATAAGAGAGCGAAGAAAGAAAGTTTGAAATCTTCTTATTTATGGCATTGTCGTCTTGGCCATATTAGTGAGAATCGCATGATTAAGTTGCACAAGTTTGGTAACTTAGGATCATTTGATTATCAATCATATGATACATGTGAATCATGCTTATCTGGAAAAATGACAAAGCTACCTTTTAGTGGTAAAGGTACTAGAGCATGTGATGTATTGGAATTAATACATTCAGATGTATGTAGACTAATGTCAACACATGCTAGAGGAGGACATCTCTATTTCATCACCTTTATCGATGATTATTCTCGATATGGTTATGTGTACTTGATGAAGTATAAATTTGAGGCCTTTGAAAAGTTCAAAGAATTCAAGAATAAAGTGGAGAAGCAACTTGACAAAAGTATTAAAATACTTCGATCCGATCGAGGAGGTGAATACTTAAGTCAAGAATTTCAAACTTATCTTAGAGATAATGGCATATTATCACAGTGGACACCTCCTTTTACACCACAACATAATGGTGTATCAAAAAGGAGGAATAGAACCTTGTTGGACATGGTTCGATCTATGATGAGCTTTGCAGATTTACCTAAGTCGTTTTGGGGCTTTGCAATGGAAACTGATGTTTACACTTTGAATAGCGTTCCATCTAAATCGGTAGATAAGACTCCATATGAGATGTGGACAAATAAGAAACCAATACTTTCTCACATACGAGTATGGGGATGCTATGCATATGTGAAGAAAGTGGTATCGGATAAGTTAGAACCGAAATCCAATAAGTGTCTATTTGTGGGATATCCTAAAGAAACTATAGGATTTTATTTCTACAATCTTTTGGAACAAAAAGTGATTGTTTCAAAGCATGCTATCTTTTTGGAGAAAGAGTTTCTTCTAAAAGAAGATAGTGGGAGTAGAATAGAACTTGAAAAAATTCAAGATTCACAAAATAGGAGAAGATCAACCGATTAATCCCGTTAACATTACTCATGATGATGTAGTAATTACTGAGCCTGATGTTACGCATGCTCCTATGCGTTCTACAAGAGTACGTTCTGCACCTAAGAAACTTAATCTCTCAATATATGAGAACAAGAATATTGCTCTTGAAGAAGATAATGAGCCGACTAGCTATGAGGAAGTTCTGAAAAGTTTAGAATCTGACTTGTGATTGAAGGCCACGAAATCTGAAATGGATTCCATGTATGAAAATAAAATTTGGACTTTGGAAGATCCACCTAAAGGTGTAAAACCCATTGGGTGTAAATGGGTCTTCAAGAAAAAGACAGACATGGATGGTAATGTGATTACTTATAAAGCACGACTAGTGGCGAAAGGTTATCGTCAAAAGCAAGGAATTGATTATGATGAAACTTTCTCGCCTGTAGCCATGCTCAAATCCATTAGGATTTTGCTTGCTATTGCCACTCATTATGACTATGAGATTTGGCAAATGGATGTAAAGACTGCTTTTCTTAATGGAAACTTGACCGAGGAGGTGTATATGACACAACCTGAAGGTTTTACATCCAATGATAGCAACAAAGTACGTAAGCTTCAAAATCCATCTATGGGTTGAAGCAAGCCTCTAGGAGTTGGAACATCCGATTTGACGAGACAATCAAATAGTTTGGTTTCTCACAAAATCCGGATGAACCTTGTGTTTATCAAAAGGTCAGTGTGAGTGCAATCATTTTCCTTGTACTATATGTAGATGACATATTACTCATAGGCAACGATGTCTCAATTCTTCAATCAGTCTAGATTTAGCTTTCGAAGCAATTCTCCATGAAAGACCTTGGAGAAGCAACCTACATATTAGGGATTAGGATCTATAGAGATAGATCAAAGAAGTTTCTTGGTCTTTCGCAGTCTACATACATAGATAAGATGCTAAAGAAGTTTAGCATGGATCTTTCTAAGAAAGGATTTATCCCAATGGTTTATGGGAAGCACCTTTCTAAATCTATGTGTCCCAAAACACAAGTGGAAAGAGAACGCATGAGTAGGATACCGTATGCTTCCGCCATAGCATCCATCATGTATGCTATGATATGTACTCGACCTGATGTTGCATTTGCACTTACTGCTGCAAGTAGATTCCAATCCAATTATGGATAGGAACATTGGGTGGCTGCAAAGAACATCCTAAAGTACTTGAGAAGAACTAAGGATATGTTCTTGGTAGATGGAGAAGGTGACTTACAAGTAAGTGGGTATACTGATGCCAACTTCCAATCTAATAAAGATGATTGTAAGTCACAATCTGGGTTCATTTTTCTATTAGGCGGAGGTGCAGTCTCTTGGAAAAGTTCCAAACAAGAAACAACTGCGGATTCAACGACCGAAGCAGAGTACATCGCCGCTTCTGAGGCAGCTAAAGAAGCTGTGTGGATCAAGAAGTTCATAGTTGAACTTGGAGTGGTACCTAGCATTAATCATCCAATACCATTGTATTGTGACAATAATGGAGCTATAGTGCAAGCAAAGGAACCACGGTCTCATCAATGATCCAAGCATGTACTTAGGCGCTACCACCTTATTCGAGAGAAAGTTGGTAGAAATGATGTGAAGGTAGAAAGAGTCCCCACGAATCACAATGTGGTTGATCCTCTCACTAAGGCACTAGCTCAAACCAAGTTTGAATACCATATAAATTCCATGGGAATTAGGCATATGGATGGCTGGTTCTAGTGCAAGTGGGAGATTTTATTAGAAGTATGTCCTAGAGCTTGTCTTTTTAGGGATTTAATCATGCAAATATTTATACTTATATCAATAAAGGCATTTATTTATTACAAAGTGCATATCATTTATATGTTTGTTTAAAATCTTAAACTATGTAATAAAGTCCTTGGTATTAAATACATAGTGCAATGGAAATCATGAAGAGTTCATGATATGAGATTCATATTGCATGTAAATATGTTTATACCTAAATTATCCCTAGCCATAGTATTAACAAGGAGGGACATCGTTAGTACGGATAGACTAGCACATGTTATACTTCTTGATTTGATCAAGTAGTAATTTCTCACTAACTATAGACACGGTGATGTTTAGAGTTAACATGTGGATGCTTACTTGAGAAGTAAGTTCATTGGAGACCTGCTATGAGATCGTCATATGGATAATAATCTATGTCAATGAACGGATCTCATCATAACGATAGGTGCAAGTATCCTTTGACTTGAGATCATCAAGGTATCTTAAGTAAGGATTAATATATTTTGACTCCAAACCTTATTCTCTACCATGGAGCGTTTATAGCAAGGAGATTGGATATATTATAAATTACTTGAAGGTAATTGAATGATCAATAGAGGATTCACTACTTCTGATTATTGGATGGAGGTTTATCTCATTTATTTTTAAGAATATCTTTATTCAGGAATCTCTAGCCAGAGTGGAATGTCTACACAAATGAGATTTAAGTAGATATCATGGAATAAAGAAATTTTAAGAATTAAAAATATCCAAGGCATGAAATAATATGATTGGTCATGTAAGAGTTGACATATGTCCATACTCTTAACTTGGATGAGATAAAGTATAGTGAAAGGAGTAATTGCACGGTAACTGATTATGGAAGGGTTGAGCTTAAAACCATTAACCTTCTAGCACTTGGGTAGTCTTGATGTGTGACTAGACACTTCTCATGACTTATACTTAAGTGAATTTATTTAATGAGATTAAATAATAATATAAGGAGTTATATTATATTATCTTGTAAAGGATAATGATTCACTAAGTATTGCCAACGTGTTTAGAAGCTCATAAGGTCACACACATAAGAGGTTATGGGGCCAAGGTGAAAATACAATTTAAAATAGCATTTGATGTTCTTGGAGGAATCAATTAGATCAAGATCTAATTATCTTAACTAACTACGATATGTGGTTTTTCTTTGCAAAAGTCCATTTGTAGGGTTTTTGATTTAAGGAGGGAGATGTTGGATTTTGATCCAATGTTAAATCAAAATAATAATTAATATATGGACTTTTATTTAATACTCCATGTATGAGTTAAATAATTATTTGGGCTTGGTCCAATTAGTTATTTAAGTAGTCCAACAGGGTTTCTTATAACCTAATAGACGAGTGTCTATAAATAGATATCTTATGGTATTGATATATAGACACAACACCCAACGCAGAGAATTGTTCTCTAGCCTCCTTCTCCTCCTAAAGTCAAAAACCCTAACTAGCTCTTTAGGGTTTTAGCAATTGTAGTTCTCTTGTAAAGAGTTCTTGACCCCTGCCTTGTGTGGATTACTTGTGGAGGTGATACTCAAGAGAGGATCATTGTGGTTTGCGACAACCAAGTGACGAGTGATTAGAAGAGTTCTTTTGTGGTTTGCTGCGATCTTCAGTATTCGGGTAAGTACTGAATACCCTCTCTAATATATGTTCAATTGATGTTATGGAATCAATCTGTATATATTTCGCTGCACAATTAAATTGTTTACTCTCTTTGATTCCATCACTTTGTTCAACACATTTATTCCTGATCAAAATCTGCCCGTCCTTCCCATCCATCTTTGTAAAGTTCCAAATCCACTTAAACAAAAGGCACTGGTTCATTACGTTTAAATCTATGATACCTATTCCTCCAAGCTCTTTTGGACTCGCAATTCTCCTCCAAGCAACAAGGCATGCTTTTCTCCGATCCTCCATGCCTCCCAAAAGAAGTTTCTTTGTATCTTTATAATTCTCTTAGCCACTGCAATTGGAAGCTGAAACATCGACATATAGTAAATAGGAAGGCCACTAAGCATTGATCGGATCAACGTCACCCTACCGCATATCGATAAGTGCTTGCCCTTCCAAGTCTTCAGCTTGCTTGAGAATTTATCCAGTACTAGTTTCCATGCTGCAACCTTACGCATGTTTGCACCAAGTGGATACACCAAGTACTTGAAGAGGAAGTTTTCTATTCGACTGTGAAGCAAACCCACGACATACGACACCTCCGCTTGTTTAAGTGAAATCCCGATCACGCTGCTTTTAGAGAAATTGATGTGCAACCCGAAAAGCGTGGCGAAAATTCGCAGGCATCTCTTCAGGTTTAGAAGGTGCTGTGTCTCAAGCGGGGAAAACAATATGGTATCGTCGGCATACTATAATACGGAGACCGGGATATTCTGCACTGTGACCTCTGTGATCAGATTCAAGCGGCGTGCTTTAGCCAATATGCAAGGTAGACCCTCTGCTGCAATATTAAACAAAAAAGGGCAGAGGGGGTCCCCTTTCTTGAGACCCCGTTCGGTGGATAATTCCTTGGTAGGCGTGCCATTTAACAGCACTACAATTTTTGTTGACGATATACATTCATAAATCCACCCCCTCCATTTTGCTCCGAATCCCATTGCTTCCATGAGCTGCATGAGATAAGACCAATCAACCGAATCATATGCCTTTCTGAAGTCGATTTTCCATACAATTGTCTGTTGCTTGCATTTCTTCAGCTCGATGACAACCTCATTAGCAAGGAAAGCACTGTCCATGATACTCCTGCATTCAATGAAAGCAGTCTGCTGATTCTCTATCAACTGTGACATTACATGCTTGATGGACACGAGCTTTGCAATAATCTTGTACAGACCGTTTACAAGAGTAATAGGTCTATATTCGTCAACCTCTGGTTGCTTGGCAATAAGTGTCCTATAGGTAGTATTTACCCCTTTTGGAAGCGAGCCACTTTCAGCAAACTGAGTTACTAAGTCGAAGAGATCCCTCTTATGAAGATTCCAACACTTCTTATAAAAGGCAAAATTAAAGCCGTCAGGGCCTGGTGCCTTTGAACTGTCGCAACTCCATACTGCTGTCTTCAGCTCATCCATGGTGTAAGGCCTCTCAAGCCACATTGAAGAATTCTGATCTAATTTTCAGAATTGAAGGGAGCCAATGGAGGGTCGAGGCTCACCCTTTCGTTTGTATAAGTTGGCAAAGAAACTCATGCATTCTGATTTGAACTCCTCGGGTTCCTGTACTAGTCTGCCTTCCACATGGATGCGATCAATTCTATTTTTCCTTTCCCTATTGCATGTTGTGCGATTATTAATCGATGGAATCTATTAGGACAAAAAACATCCTTAAGAGCAAACATTGGACAAAAAAAATTCTTATTGTGTGGGATTACATTTGGTAGATAAGCATAGTCGATTGTGTGGTGGTTTAGTTGAAAACTGAAGTAATAGATCCAACTTGTTGCGTGACAAGCAATTGTGGTCGGGTCCTTTGGTTCGGTACTATCGACAAAAAAATAAGAATAAACACAGAGTTGATAGAACAATGTATACCATAGTAATCAAAACCTGTTGGGGCATAGACTAACAAATGGTTGCGGGTTATAGTTTATTGGTCGGACCGGATTTGATTTGGGAATTTAATATAATTAAATTGGGATGATAATTATTTAATAAGTAATAATTGATAATTTATATATTAATATATACATATAAAGTAAACATAAAGTTTAAAAATAAAAAATTTTCATTAAATAATATAATTTTTGTGAAAAAGTAGAAAATAATAGATTTCTTATGTTTTAAAAGTGACCCAACCGGTTCTTGGGCTTTTTAGGTTCACCTGGGTCAATAGAAAACCAGTTAGATCACCCGATTTTTTCCGTGCAGTCTGGTCCAACAACTTCAAAACCTAGATTAAACTCAAGGTCATGGTCTGACCGGTCGAACTAGCCCGGCAGGTCCCGATCTGATCACTATGATTTATGTTGTGACACTCGGAGTCGGTGAGGATGAGAAGTGTATACCGATGCCAGGATGAGCATAGACAAGGAACGATTTCTAGATGGAGGGCACATGAAATGAATTGAATCAACACCTA
Organism: Turnera subulata; assembly: GCA_028386065.3. NCBI lineage: Eukaryota > Viridiplantae > Streptophyta > Magnoliopsida > Malpighiales > Passifloraceae > Turnera > Turnera subulata. The sequence continues at coordinate 12,202 of JAKUCV010004163.1, read as the reverse complement.
AACAGGAAAAATCCTTAGTGTGTGTAGGGATAGGGCTGCACAATTCTGCAATTTCTTAATTATATAGGCATGAGATTATATAACTAAGAATAGTTCAAATAAAGTGATTTCTAGGTTGTACAGAGACTGTATAATTGAGAATGACTTAAAAGGTTTAATGGTACCACCTATATCAACAAAGTAAACATATATTTTGAGCACTCTTTCCAAAAGAACTTGCGAATGAGGATAAAACATATTGAGAGGGTCTTGTGTTAGTTTGCAGTGAGGGTCGTCAAGCCGGAGCATTACATCATCCTCGTTATTAAAAAATACAATAAAATTTTATATTTTTTTAAAAATACTAAACCTTAGAGGATTAAATGTCCTAAATTCTAAACTTTAAAATTCTAAATCTTTATAACCTATATTTTGAAATCCTAAAACTCTAAATCCAAATTTCTAATCCCTAAATTCTAAAATTTTTAAAAGTAAACTTAAAAACATAAACCCTAAATCCTAAAATATCTAAACCCTAAATCCTAAAAAACAAAAATTCTAAAACATAAAAGTTTGAATTCTAAACCAAAAATTCTAGACCCTTAAATAAAAGTCTAAACCCTAAAAGACCAAACTTTAAACTATCAAATCCTAAAACCTCAACCCTAAGAACTAAAAACCCTAAACTCTAAAACCTTTGAACCCTAAAACCTAAATCCAAAAAATCTAAACTTTAAATTCTGAAATTCTAAATCTTACAACTTTAAACCCAAAAGGCCAAAAACGTATTCGAGGTTTTGGACTTATTCCCAGGAAAAAAAAAAAAAAAAAGGGTTTTAGTTTAGCCAAATAGAGGGCGAGGGAGGGTTTTTACAGTACAGAGCGACACACCCGCCGCAGCAGACCTAACCTACACCGTCTCTCCCGCCGGCAAACACTTTCTCTTCAAAGCCCCTAACTCTTGGAGTCACATGAACATGGAAGAAGCGGAGCAGCCTTGTATACAAACTTAATCTCTTTTCTCCTTCATTTACTCCTCTTCTCAATAGCTTCGTCGTGATTCTAACCCCCCGCTTTTGTTTTTGGATATTCTTGTAAACATTAGTTAGGGAATTAGACCCGGAGATCGTTGACGAAGAAGACGAAGGCGGAGTATCCAAATCGGTGAGGGGAGAAGCTAAGGAGCATAAACAACAATTGGAAAGGCTTAAGCTTAAGGTTAGGGATACTGTCAATGTTTCAATTTTTCAATCGTAACTGTAAATGCTTGTGCGCTTATTTCTGCTACCTGCTTGCAGGACCCTGAGTTCTATGATTTTTTGCGGGAGGGAGACAAGGATGTTCTAGCATTTGATGATGATGATGATGATGATGATGATGATGATAGTGAGGTTTGTGAGATGGAATTGGCTCTGTTTGTTCTTTTCTTTTCTTTCATTTCCATAATATGACTGTGTTTAAGTTTAACGGTGATTGTGTTTGTGGGGATTTATATGCAGTATGAAGATTTGGAAACTGATGTCGAGGATTCGGAACTTGAGGCAGATGAGCAAGGTACTGGTCGTCCTATCTCCAAAGAGGAGGAGAAGCCCTCCAGAAATGTCATTACCACGGCCATGGTTGATTCTTGGCGTCATTCGGCTCAAGTAGATGGAAAGATCGGTGCGGCTCGTTCTCTTTTGAAAGCTTTCAGACTTGCTTGTCACTATGGGGATGATACCGGGGATGATTCAGCCACCAAGTTTAGCATCATATCCAGTGCTGTTTTCAACAAAATAATGCTGGTTGTGCTAAGCGACATGGACGGCATTATTCGCAAGTTGTTGGGGCTTCCCCAGTCTGGGGGCAAGAAAGAGACCATAAATGATCTGATGAACACCAGAAAATGGAAGAACTACAACCACTTGGTCAAGTCATATCTTGGAAATGCTCTTCATGTTTTGAATCAGATGACTGATGCAGATATGATATCTTTCACCTTAAGGCGCCTTAAATATTCCTCTCTACTCCTGGCTGCTTTTCCAAGTCTATTGAGGAAGTACATTAAGGTATATTCTTAGCTCTGTACATCGTTCCCTCCAACTTCAAAGCTCATAATGCAGCTAATGCCTAATTGTGTCTGCCTTTTTTTTTTTTTATATTGTCATTTTGACATGACAGATTCTCCACCAGCAGCTTGATGAGTTGATTTAACCGAATCAAGTAGACCTGTTTCTTTTATTCATATTTGTGAGCATGTAGTTTCTCTCTTTTGGTAGGTTAACACTTGCATGTATTTTGCTCTTGAAGTTTGAGTGACATCAAGTCCAGCGGTTCAGAACTCAGATGGCTGTGGTTTCAATTTAGTCCATAGTTTTGTTATGGAAATGAAACAACATAGTATCACAAGCAACAAATAATTCTGCTTCCCCCCTTTCCTTGCTTGTTTGCTGCTACAGGTTGTTCTTCATTTTTGGGGCACGGGAGAAGGTGCCCTTCCAGTGGTCTCCTTTCTATTTCTGAGAGACTTATGCATTCGGCTTGGATCTAATTGTTTGGATGAATGCTTCAAAGGGATATATAAAGCCTATGTTATGAACTGCCAGAATGTAAATGCAGCAAAGTTACAGCATATCCAGCTTCTCAGGAATTGTGTCACGGAATTGCTTGGGGTGGACCTTCCAGCTGCATACCAACATGCCTTTGTTTTCATCCGTCAGTTGGCAATGATTTTGCAGGATACTCTTGCAAAGAAACCTCCTGTTGGTAAGAAATCTTCGGCGACAAAGAAAACTAAGGTACTCTTCTACTTTGCTTCCTTTAAGCAGAATTGAGTACTTCCCCACCCATGTAGTTGTACCGGCAGTATACATCTAATTGAATTGTATGAAAATGAAGAAATATTTTTTTTTCGTTTTCTTATGCTTTGTCTTTGATTCCTTGAATCAGTAATTTATAAATTACTAGATGTTTTTGTCATCTCAACTGAGCTTGGCCATGACTTTTTCTTCTCAAATATTCCCTTCCAAGTGATGCTCCGAATTTTTACTTTCTCGCTACCCAATTCTATAGGAGCTATACCGCAAGGTTTACGAATGGAAGTTCATTGGTTGCCTTGAGCTTTGGACTGGAGCTATCTGTGCTTATGGTTCGGATGCAGATTTTAGGCCTCTTGCTTACCCATTGACCCAAATAATTTCTGGGGTTGCCCGCCTAGTTCCTACTGCTCGTTATTTTCCCCTTAGGCTGAGATGTGTTAGGATGCTCAATCGGATTGCTGCGGCTACTGGCATGTTTATACCTGTTTCAATGCTGCTATTGGACATGTTAGAGATGAAGGAATTGAATAGGCCCCCTACTGGAGGTGTTGGCGAGGCTGTCGATCTGAATGCCATACTGAAGGTAATTTTCTATCTGTTCGCACTAAAAGTATTCCTTTTCTTTTTTATTAGTTTTGCTTTTTGCTGTCTTTTTTTCTTTGGGAGGTTAATACGTGCTGAAAGCCAACCTTGTTGGTACATTGACTTCTGATAATCATGCCAGGTTAGCAAGTCTACAGTGAAGACAAGAGCATTTCAAGAGGCATGTGTATATTCTGTGGTTGAAGAGCTTGCAGACCATTTAGCTCAATGGAGCTATTCAGTTGCTTTCTTCGAATTATCTTTCATTCCAGGTGTGCGGTTGCGAAATTTTTGCAAAACTACCAAAGTCAAGAGGTTCCAGAAAGAGTTAAGGCAGTTAATTCGTCAGGTACAACAATTCATAGAGCATGTCATTGCTGCTGGAAAGCTCTAGCTATTTTCTTTTTTGACTAGGTCATGTCAACCAAATTGAATTATCTTGTCTGGCTCAATACTGAAGTTTCAGCTCTTTCATGTCTCAGATCGATGCTAATTCTAAGTTTACTAATGAAAGGCGTATGACAAGCACTTTTCTTCCTAGTGATCCTGCCGCAGCATCTTTTCTGGAGGTTTGCATTTGTTCCCTTGCCTCTGTGCTTACTTTTTTCATATTTCTTTCTCTTCAGAGGTGTTGAATGTATCTGAAATTTCAAAATCTTTCATATGGTTAACAATATTGTCATAAAGTTATGAGTCGCGAACCAATAGTGACACTCATATACGGTTTCTTCTCTACTTCACCTGCATCTATTCTTCTCTGAGGTGTGCCATCCTGTGTGAATCTTCTGTTTATTCCAACTTTTGGTCATATCAAATCTCCAGAGCTTGCTCTTCATGGTGAAGTTGGTTCGTAGATGATTCCAATTAGTCAGTTCCCCATTTTCCCGCTTTTCCTTGATAAGATTTTAAGATTAAGCAGCCTTCTTGAGAAAAGTTGGACTCTCTCAAGTCCCTGAACCATTCTGTATTTGACATACTGGAGGTATCGCAAACTGCTCTTATATCTACAGGCAAATCAGCAAATCTTGCTTTTAGAGGCAAAGCTGATCTGGGTGATGCCTCAATTATTTTCTCAAAAACAATTCAATGGTGTATCGGAATTTAAGTGTTGGTTGCTTTTTAATAAGTTTTTGGGAGGCTAACTTCTGATTTGTTTATGCTTCTAGAATAAGTTTCTCTTTGCCAGCTTTTTCAAGAGTGGACCTCACCATATTTATGTTTCACTGGAGTTTGGTTATTCTTTGCAGTTTCTATACTAAAGTTTTGTAGGAGTGTCCATTCTAAAATTCCAATGTGTCATGATACAGTGGAATTTTTCCTGGTTTTATCTTAAGCTCTTTGATGCTATTTCTTTGCTCTTCTGTGGAGAGTATAGTTATTTATCGTTCCTGTCAATTTCTGGTTGTGAGGTCCATTCAGCTTCTGTATAGTTTTTTTTAGGTTTTTGGAAATAAAATTGCTACATCTCGGACTGAAGTTTCTAAATCTTTCTCAAAGCTGCAAGAAATTCTTATTTTTCTGTCCTTTCTTTCCATGCTACGTAGTCAAACTCTGTTCAGTGTAAAGCTTTTTTCATATTATGCAATATTTCTGCTTGGCATTGCAAATCCAAAACTTTTAAATTTGGCAGCAATTTGTCAGTGTTAACTATCAATTGTTTTTCTACTGCCTGTTCCCTCCTCGACTTACAGTTGACACCTTGGTATGGATTTTTGATGCATCATCTTTGTGCATTTTTTTCATGCAAGTTAGTATTTGATTTTCTGGGTTTCTTAAAGGAGAGGCAGAAAATTTATGTTAATTGCAGAAAGGTATTCATGTTGCATTTGTTTAAGAGAGAACTGCTCCATTGGAAGATATTTCCTTTTAAACCTTTTCAAAATTTTTGGTCCTGCTCTATTTCTGATTGATCTCTGATTTCTTCCGTGGCATTTCTGGGAGATGATTAATTTGTTTCTTAAAGATGAGCTCGTCTTGATTGATAAATGCAATTGAAAAAGTTTGCACCTAGTTTTGGTATTTGTATGTGTTCCTCTAAGGTCCTCTGCGTTTAATGTTGTTATAGGATGAAAAGAAATCTGGGGCCAGCCCTTTGTCGCGGTATGTTGCAACTTTGCAACAAAGAGCTCAACAAAGAAATGATTCACTGAAGGAATCCAGGTTTGTAATATGACTTCTTACCACTGTATGATTATAGTCTTCAGTCTTTAAAGCAGCCAATGCATAACATGCAAGTGCTTTTACAGTGTTCTAGTGGGTGAGCAATCCGCCATCTTTGGGAGAGAGATACCAGAAAGTGATGAAGATGATGATGATGCAAGGAATGACAAAGGCGCCACTGTCTTCAGTTCCTCCTGGTTACCAGGTCAAAACAAGTATGTTGGTTTGATTCTGTTTCTATACCTCTCTTGTTCTTGCTCCCAGGAGTGGTACACATTCATGTTTATTATGATTTGGACTTAATTCATGCATATTTTTCTTTTATCTTCTCTTACGTCAAAATTCGTATCCTATGAGCACGGGGATCAAATTTCTTTGGTATCACTTTTACATAGTTGTTACCTATGATTGTGTTGAGTCAAACTTTATTTATATGAATATCCATGGGATATACAGAGGAAAACCTACAGTGGGTGCGAAGAATAGAAAGAAAAAGGTGAAGCAACATGTAAACGTAGCCATGGATGAAGATGTTGTGGAGGACCTGGTGCTTAGTTCAGATGAAGATGGACTCGGCGACCAGTCTGCAGATGATGAAGAGGATAACTCAAAATCAGCAACTCATAAACTGGAGGGCAAGAAGCAAAAACTTGCGAAAAGTTCATCAAAGAAAAAATCGTTTGCAAAGAAGGCAAAGGTGATGAAATCTTCTGCAGATCACTTCCCTTCTGACGGTAAAGTTGACAATGCAAAAGCTTTTCCTTCTGAAAACCGGAAAAGGGAGGCAGAGCCTACTCCAATTTTATCAAAGAATGTGCAATCTCTTGCAAAGAAATCGAAGAAGAGGAAGCGAAACAGTTAGACCAACATGGAATAAGTTATGTTTTTACATCTAGTGTTTTCGTAACCCTGCTAACCAAGATTCTTAAAATTGCCTTTTGCCATTGAGATTTTCTGCTTTTAATTTTATGCAATAGCCTTTCAGTTGGTAAGTAAAAGTAAGAAAAGGTAAACAATGATGGCTAGAAGACTGAAAGCTTGATGTTAGCTTTGTAGGCTGAGTGATGGACTTGTTACTTCCGTCACATTAGGTCTGCGACTTGTATCATCAGGTCTGTGGTGTGGTGAGTGATTAGTCACCGGCATGATAATCGGTGAAAGCTTAAGGAATTCTAAGGAAAACCACTGGCCAGGACGCCCACAATTGATGTCTATAAACTAAAAACGTAAAGCTCTCTTTCACTCCCATTAACAGCTTTTTCCATATCAATTTATATAAAAATTTCTCTCTTCCCTTCCCTTTCCCTCTCTTCTCCTATCCAAGTAAACTATTAGTGAGGACGTGCAACTGCGTCATAATCAATGGTGTAAAACGAGTTTTAACCTGTTGAAGGCAAGAGCACTTTGTTTTTTTTTTTTTTGATACTAGGAACTTGTGAGAGCTGTAACCAAGGTTTAATGTCTTAAATATATCTTTATCAAACAAATTTTTCCAGCTCTCACTGGGGAATTACTCGCTAAAAAATTATATAACAGGTGTATTCAAAATCTTTATACACTTGCATGTATTGGCCCAAAAAAATAATATAAATATGGTTGCCCATATATTTCTCTCCAAGCCCAACAGACCTAAAGAGCCTAAAAGTCCATTTGGATGGCACAATATCTTACAAAAAACGTAATGGCCTTAAATTTTAATCCATTCCACGCTCGTCTGATCCAAGTTGGCTCAACCTTTGCACATCAATAATGCTAGAGGTATTTGCCAAATTTTATAACTTTTCCACGTTAATTATTATTATTTCTTTTTTATACTAGTCTTAGAGAGTGAGACTCGAGACTTCACCCCTCTTGTGTCAAAATTAGTTCCACGTTAATTATTTTCTTTTCTCATCTTCTTTTTCTTCTTAGATATAATAATTAAAATCATGGTTGCATTTTTCACAATTATGAGACACGAGTATGACTTTAAATAATTCTTCCTAGACATTTTTTTTTTTGTTTCTTACAATAACCCCTACATCTTGCGTGCTCCCTTGGAATCTATCCCTTTCTTTCCTCGAACATGTAATAAACCTCATATTTTTATAAACCCTAAAAAAATTCCATGAAATGTGCTATTAATCATGAAGCGATTATGATTTTTTGATTTCCTCTTTCTTGTCAATTTTCATAGAGAAGGTTGATGTCTTTTAACAGTTTTTTCCTTTAATCATTGACATAGCCATGAAGGTTTTATCAAAGAAAAGAAGAAAAAAAGAAGAATGTAATCTGTCTTGCTACTGTGAATCGAAATATTATGCCTCATAGTGACGGTCGTTATAATGAGGAATTAGAAACCTTTTTTTATCAATAACTAGACAAAAGAAAAGAATCTAAGAAAACTTAGAGTAAAGGAAAAGTAAGTGATGGGCGGATTGGGTGTACGTTTTACAGTTTGTTTGGATAGACGGAATAGAGGGGAATGGAGGAGAATTTTTAATTTAACCTTATTTGGGAAAAAAAATATTAATGGAGAGAAAGGGAAATTTTTTAACTTCTAATCCCCTTAAACGCCCATTTGGTGGGGAATGAAAGTGAGAAAAATTTTAAAACTAATGATGACTTTATATTTCATAATTAGCCTCTCATATTCTAAAAAATAATTTATTAAAAAAAGAATATTTATCTAATTTATAAATATTACTTATCATTCCTCTCAATTTTCTTTTATTAGACTTATCAGTTAAAATTTTCTCCTCCTTGCCATTCCCATCCCCCTTCCCTTACTTGAGAGGAAGAGGAAGAAGAAATTCAAGAGGAAAAGAAGGAGAAGACACTAGATCGGTAATAAAATTAATAAAAGATTTTTAGTACAAATTTCCATTGATATATGTTTATTGAAGAGTTATGGAGGAGCGTCAGAATTTAAGAAATAAAATCAACATATTTTGAAAGTATTATTTTCATAAATTCTTTTAAAAAAATTAACGTGGAAAATATTTATGGGATTGGTGAGGCGAAAATGGTTTGTATACTAATTCATACTATATATTAAAGCTAGCCGAAGAAGTTACTGTAGATTAGGTTTGTTAGGGTGATTTGGAGGTGAGTAAAGATTGGACTATTATTGGTCAATTTTATTTTTATATTCTATGGTTTTGTTGCGGTATAGCAAATCTCTTACAACTCTACCACTTCTTAAAAATTCCTTTTCTATTGGCCATTAAATTCTATTTTATTAAATAAATAATTTAACAATTGAAAATCTATCTTTATTTTACTTCCTTTTCCAACGTTACCTCCTTCTCTGCTGTCGTCAATCACCAACACAGCAAAACGCCGTCATGGTTCTTTTTTTTTTCTTATATTTCTTCCCATCTTCAGGAGGATACGGATTTGTGCAATCAAAATTTGATAATATATAATTATTGGGAATAAAATTCTATTGTATGCCTTTATATGATTGTCTTTCTTTCTGTTTTAGTTGTGCTATACTGCTGTTGCTGATGGCCGCCGCCACCGCTTGCAGCCTCTGCCTTTTCCTACCTTTTGCCATCCCCAACAATTTAAACCCAAACTCCCCTCCTCCTGAAGCCTCTACCGCCAACCACAATCACCACCACTTCAAAAATTTCATTGATCGACTGATGGACGAGTAAACCCAGCACCATCACTGACCTCCAAACCGAGCCCGAAAAATCTGTCAATTTTTTGCGCCATCACACATGCTTGCCATGCTCAGTTGATACAACCAGATTGGACAAAAAAGAATTTCTTATTATTACAACAAGCAAAGAGGAAGATGTTGTGGCGGTAGTTGACAACTATGAATAAATAATATAGAAGGAAAAGAATTTTAGTTGTCTTAAAGAATGAATATATAAAATAAAAGTTTAATTTTTATTTTGAAAATAAAATATTAAACAAAAGAGGTGATATATATGGCTGATTGTGGATGTCATAACGTAATAAATAAGGATGTTTTATGACATGACTTGGTATAGAGCAGGATAGAATTTCTCTCCACTTCTTAAAATCTTGCCAAATGTACTAAACAACACCTTAATATCTTGCCGTATGTATTAAACAACTCTGTTCCACGTAGCTCCATAATAATGGGTGCCATGTGTATGGCCTATTACGTTTCACGAAATAGTTTCTTTATAGTGATTTTCTTACCAAGTGACCCATTCCTTTCCTTATAAATAAGAGATCCTCAACTCTTTTGCAATTCACCTTCAGGAAACTTGAATGTTTTTTTGTTAGTAGAATACGGGAGTTCAATAACAAAAAAATAGGCTTTTCTAATACTTCAGACTTCCAGTTTTCAACATAGGTATGTGAGATTTTTATTTTCATTATATCATTTATTTTTTTTAAATTGAACGATAAAGTTTTTATTAGGGAGAGTTTACTTTCATGGTTTTCTTTTCTGAGATCTTTCAATTATGAAAAGAGAGGTTGTTATCGTAGTATTCATTAACTTTTTTTTTTGTGTAACAGTTTGTGGTAAGTAATTAACATGGACATCAAGAAACACCATGTGAAAAGAAATTCTCCGGTACTAGAAAATATGATAGGAGTCTTACTTTATAATTATCGCCTTTCCAACCTCTCAATTTAATTTGGAGAAGAAAAGATGGAATAAAGTGATAATGAAAATTATTTTATTTTGTTTTAATCCATCTCTGCAAGACAAAATAAATCCAATTTACACGCAAGAGTTAATCTTCTAAAAAATATATTAAAAATCTCATGGTAGAAGCATATACACGATAAGAACCACAGAGTTGGAATTTTTTTTTTTAAAAAAATAGCAGTAGTACTTTGCGATTGAAAAAAAAAAAACGATGATCATGCTTATTGGCCGAAAAAATAGTCTACCGCACAACGAACCATTACTCAGTTTGATTGATGGATGCGTAAGAGTTCCAGTCGAAGAGCATATCAAATAATTCGCAAAACTTATCCAGAAAAATTATTGATCTACAAGTTTCAGTCCAGCCATGATAATCGAGAAAAAAAATTGTGCTTTTTTCCCAAAAACATTGTCTATTCCACAACACAAAACTGAGCAGTAAAAATTCTTGATATACAAGTTTCAGTTCAAGTGGATATTAAATAAATTGTAAAAATTATCAATAAAAATTAATGATGTACAAGTTTTAATTTGCAAAAAATATGAATAAAAATTAATGATGTACAAGTTTTAAAGCAAGCGTAAAAATAAGGTCGAGACAAAAATTAAACTAGGATAATAACGTATCAATGGAATCGAGACAATTAAAATTTAAACTTGAGTTTAATGGAGGTTTATTTTTCGTTTATGACATAGATCAAAAAATGATTATCAAAACTAATCGTTTTCACCGTTTTTGTTTTTATGGTTATTGAACGCTGCAAATATTAAACTAAAGTTATTAAGTGATGCCGTGTGATGTAGTTTGTAGATAAATTATGTATAAAGGACAGTAGTTCATATAAAAGTATGATAATTAATCCCTTCGTCTAATAACTAATCCCGGATTATGGCTTCAAATACAGAAGTGAAATAAAGCATCCAATCCAAACCTTAGAGATGGATGGCTTATATATTGCGGTAACTTCTGATGATTTTAAAGTCGTCATTTCTTTACATATTGTTTTGTTTTTTGTCGAGTAAACCAAAATCACGATCACATGTATACAGAGTGGAATCAATTTAATTATTTTGCATTGAATAGCTTGAGATACACCTGCGAAGTCAATTTAATCAGTAATCCATATGATTCATCAATGACGGTGACGGTGATGATTCTGTCAATGTGGTAATGTATAATCGGGGCAACTATGTAAAAAAAAAATAGGAAGGAAATTAGTTTAGGATGGTTATATGATCGAAATCTCTAATAAATAATTATCGAATATTATGAGACGAATCATAGGCAAGGTTTATTTTATATTTTAATGTAAATCTTTTTAATGCAGTGCTATTCATACAAAGTTTGTATCAGTATATAATGAAAAAAATAGCTGATAAAATTACCTAAAATTTATACTAAAAACGGTACATAACACCACCGTAAAAAATATTTACTATATATTTTCATGCAATGAGTATGCATCTATTCCTTTTATGTAAATTCTTTTCTATGAAATCATTTCTTTCACCAAATTAAAGTAGCAAAATTTTTTAGTTATGTATTAAAATAAATACTCGCGCCGCAGCGAAGCAAGGCAGACTTCCTAGTTACTACATAATATGAAACGACCCAGAACTATCGAACACAAGGGGTAAACACACATGTAAAATATAGTCATATGGCAAAGTGAGCATATGGACATTTATATTTAGCACAACAGAAGCAGAAGCAATTTATAATTTCAGTAACAGCTCATAATAATTTATGCAAATGAATGGATCCGGAACCGGGGGAGAAATGAAGTCTGCCTGGATACACATCTGAACAACTTAACCGGTCATGAAGCAAGTGAGGAGTGAGAACAATTATAGTCTCACCGATTGTTCGCGCACGAACAGCGAGCGACCCTCAACTCACCGATTCGACTGTTTGATGAGCCAAACCGATGACCAGATTCGACCGTTGAAAGGCCGAACGGACGGTGTCGCGCGTCCTGGACTGGGTTTTGATGCTAACCTGCCGATCCGACCGATGAAAAGGCCAGACCGACAACCGAATCCGACCTTTGAATGAAAGGCC